>CM044015.1:11936437-12134486 GCA_024085815.1 Flaveria linearis
ATTGAAATTGAATAAAAAATTGTTAATATTGTTAAATTACACATTTAACGTATTTGATTCATTAAAATTATTAAATAATTAATAATAGAAGTTCAAAATGGGTTCGGGCTTGAGTTTTAACTTGGAAAATGGCGGATGTTACAATCTCCCTTACTTTAAGAAATTTCATCCTGAAATTTAATCACGGGAAAATTTATGTCAAAGTTATGAGGAGACTTGGATTTCATTTCGTGTTCTCTAGTGAGCGCTTGGGAACGTTTAAACTCAATGAGTTTGATTATTGTGTTTTTGTACGCTTAGGTTTGTTCAATTCATGATTCGAGATTTCATATGTTTCTTGAAAAAATGGATATGTCATCAATTTAGAATTTTAGGTGATAAGTTTTTGCATTCAGACGGTGCAAGGCGATTAGGAAGGTTTTGTCACGAATACACACCAAGTTTTAGATCAATACGAGAGTCTTCTTGACAAACACAAGAAATATTTTTAAAATACTTTTGGATGAGATGTGAATTTATAGGAGTTTATCAAGCAAATAACTTCGACATGGATCTTAGATATATTGATTCTTGTTGTTATGTCATATGAGGTTTCAAAGTTACATTAGTTCAAAATGATACGGGAATCGTGTTTGTTAAGACTAATGGTTCAGTTCAGAATAAGAGTATCATTGAAATAAGGTTTCAGAATAAGTACGGGTTTGAGGAGAGGACATTCAAAAAGATTATTAAAAGTCGTTATGAGAATTGGGTAATGAGTTTTAAGATCCAAGAAGGCAAGATCAATGATAACACGATTCAAAATAATAAGATGTTTTGAAGTGTAACGTTCGGTTTACTAACCAAAGCAATACGTTGTCTTATCAAAGTATTAGATCAACTACAACCTTAATGAAGACATGCGTACCTATAAGCGGACACTCACCCAAGGGTTTCCAGGTAAGGTAAACGGATCCATCGGTTGATTTGGATTTATATGAATACCTTGCCTAGACAGAATACCACGAGATACAAGTATCACGCTCTTCCAGCATTACATGTTCCAAGTTATAGGCATAGACTTTGACAAGACTTGAAAACCACAAATAACGATTCAAAGCTCATTTTAAAAACCATTTGATTTAGGCACATAATGTCTTAGAATATGATTTAGATTCGTATGTGCATTGATAAGATTCAAAGTATAAGAATAAGCACATAAGACATAGAATCACATAATCATATAAACATATAAGCACATAAAATCCTATCTAAGCATATAAAAGACATCAGAGACTCATATGTAAGGGTACTTATTTATAGTCTAGGTCATTCCATTTCTAATAACTGAATTCCCTATAACCATGGCTCTGTACCAATCTGTCACACCCTGACCGATGGGGAATCATCGGGGCAGACGAATTACATTGAAATAATATTAAATGCCATTTTTATTGAATAATACTAGACAATCAAGTCATATAATACAACAAAGATTTAAACAACAACATAAGACATTTAATTAAGTCCAAGTCCTATTTGAGCAAAAAGAATTCCTCAAGAAGCAATCCTGAAACATGTTAAAAATAAATGGTCAACTTTAAAAGTTGGTGAGTTTCCATGGGTTAAGCATACATATATATATATAAGTTTACAAGTAGCAATTCATGTCGATGGTTATGAATTATGCAAGTTTATAAAGTACATATAGCTACAATCAAACTTGACATATTACAAGATTACAGGATTAAACGATTAGCTAAGTGTACTTGGTCCCTATAGTGCTCAAAATACGACACTAGGGCCACCAAAGGCTTGTCAGGCCCATAGATCTATGACATCGCCAGGCTAGCAATAGTTAATGATTGTCAACGTATAATGTATATCATATAAAACTCACAATATAAAAAATAACCATGACAAAAGTAAGATGAATTGCATGTGTGTTTACAAGTATCAAAAGGTTTACAAGTGTAAGTTGATAAGTTAACATGTTTCACCCCAAAATGTGTAAAATAATAAAAGAGGGGCATGGAAAAACTCACACGAAAACTCACAAACGGAAAACTCACATGGAAAACTCACATTGTATAATGATGGTTGTAGAGTATATAAGAAAACATAGATGTTTAAGAGTCAAGGTGATGTCCTAAAGGATAAAAAAAATAGCTTGATATCGGAATTCATTACAAGAAGTTAGGACGTTTAGAGAATGTCATAAAGCGAAAGGTAGAGTGGAAAAAGATTATTGTACCAATTCTAGACACAATGTTTGGTATGTGTTTGAACAGGTTTTAAAAATAACAAACTGTTTCATAAAATTATAAACATTTATAGTTGACTAGTTCAGAGTCTCCCGGGGTAACTTTCGTTCAGAACATTTTTATGAAAAAATCAAAAATAGGTCAAAACAGCAACACAAGACAGAAGGTGCTGAAATACACACTTATCTTGTGAAGGGTGTTGTTGAGTCGTCCGATTGAGTTTGAAGACGTATAAACTATGGTTAAAAATTAATTCAATGAACTTGATGTTGGAGCCTGATTTTACTTAAATTTAGTTTTTTATGACCAAGTTATGGTTAGTTGAAGTCAGACTATATTATGCCAAATACTTAGTATGACACTTATGTGCACTTTTAAAATTGCTAAAGCATGAACGGGTTAGAACAAATTTATTATGTTGATATATGGTATATTAGACTTCATTTGAGTTATAAAAAAAAATTCCAAGACTTTAGCATAGTCAGTATTTGGAAATAATTTGTGGAATAACCGAATACGGCGGCTAGCCGTCCATATGCAAACGGGATTCTTTGTTTACGTTAACGTGTTCTTAGTTTGATTTAGGAATGTTAGTGATTGTTATAAGGTTAGTGAAAGTTAGTATGTTAATGATCAAATGATAATGATTGAAACTAAAAGAGAATAGTAGAAGAACGAATAAAATAAGAATACGAGAACAATTGAATGTTAGGATGATTAAAACAATATAGATATACATAATATAAAAACAATTATAATGTTATCTTAGTATTAGAAACTTCTTGAAATTACTTGTAAAAAAATTCTTGAAATTAATCATAACCATGGATGAAAGAAAGATATGAGAGTGAGATTTTTGAAGAATGAGCAAATGAAAAGTGTGGCCTAGAGCTTGCTTTATAGTTGAGGATATCAGGGGGTTATGAATGATGTTAATGGTGAGTTACAAGTCTTTTAAAAGGGGGTTATGATTGACATTTAAATAAATATAAAATTAAATAATTTAAATAAATAAAAGAATAATTACAATTTAAACTCTAAATTTATTAAAATCTAATTTTAATTTAATAACTTCTTTTTTGATTAAATATTTGTAGACTTTATAAATCTCATAAGAACTTGTAATTTGATTATTTATTTTATTGAATATTTAAAATCTTATAAATATTAATAACCTTTTATAAATTATAACAATTATTATAAGTTGTTTAAATGATTTAATATATTGAAATTGAATAAAACAATTGTCAATATTGGTTAAATTACACATTTAACGTATTTGATTCATTAAAATTATAAAATAATTTAATAATAGAAGTTCAAAATGGGTTCGGGCTTGAGTTTTAACTTGAAAAACGGCGGATGTTACACCAAACAAACCTCTTTTGTACCGTTAATAAACCACTTAAACGTATCGTGATACTTTGTGAAATGTACTATGTTTTAAAGTTATTTAAAAATGCTTTTATAAAAGTTATAGAAACTATCCATGATTTAATTTAATACATTAAAAACCTTTTGTAAAAATTACGATCCAACAGTATTTTTTAGTTTTTTTACCTATATTCTTTTAACTTTAATTTAGAAACATTTTCTGGGAAAATGAACTTTTTCTTTTTTTTTTTACAAAAAGTTAATTTTCTTAGTTACTAAAACCTGGATTCGAATTATTTACAAAAATTTTTTTCATTACGAGGACATGTATTTTAAAACATTTTAGAAATATCATGATTGAACAGTTTAAGACGTTTTTAAAACAAATCAAATAAATAATACATAACTTTTGATATAAATTAGAAATATTACTCAAAACCAAAAAAAATCCTATTCAAAAAGTCTTTCAAAAATTTAAAGAAATCATGTTTAAAATATTAAAAGAAAAACATCTAAAATAATATTTTATAAAATATATAAAAGACACTATTTTGACAAATACATTTTCATCTACACTATTTTGATAAATAAAATTTTATTTACATTAAAATTTGGTTAAGAACAGGAGGAGAGATTATGTCTATTGGCGCCAACTTTTTTTATATAATAAAATGTAAATTGGTTATAATATTTTTAAAATATAATTACAATTTTAGAAAATATAGATAAATATGAAGTTAAATTCGGTTTTGCTCCCTGAGATTTAACAAAAATAATCATTTTCCTTCAAAATATTCAAAACATCATTTTACCTCCATAAGTTTTATAAGTTATTTCAATTTAGTACAAAAGTTCCATTAATTTGGATTAAGTTAAAACAATAATAAAACTTTTAACTAAAATTAAATAACATATAAAACTTTTAAAGGTAAATGATATTTCTAATATTTTAAGAAAAAATATTATTTTTATTAAATCTTAGATAATAAAATTAAAATTAACTCTAAAGTTTTTATTCAATGTGATGTGGGGCCAAACTCGTTTTCGTTTGGTGCAAGCTGCCAATAAAATAATACGATTAGAATGGAGTTTGTGACCGCTTGTTGGATGATGCGGAAAGCAGTGAGTGATATATATTCGATCAAGAGTCATCAAAGCTCAGAGAATCGTTGAGGATGTCAAACCATTTTTTAATTTTTCGAACAGCTGGTTAGTGATTAATAAGTTAGTAACATGAATTTAGTAATTATTCGTCTATGATAGAACCAATGACTTTCAGAAAAAATAAAGCCTTTCACCTCTTCTTTAGACAATTGGACCAGGACCCAAACGATCAAGGTACAAGATTTACGTCAAAACTCTAGCAAGGTGGTATAACAGATTTAGCATGCAAAGAAAATAACTTAACTTACAAACTTTAGCTATTACATAAAGTGACAAAGTGGAGTTTTTTTTGGTTGAAGATATATTAATAGGCTAGCAGAAAGCTGGAATAACTATAGAGTTGAAAATATAAGTTGACTGTGTATTAATGGGCTAACAAAACACTAGAATTATTACATAGTTGAAAATAAAAGATTAAATGTAATATGGGAAAAAAAACTTCATCACTAATCACCTAAATTGCCAAAAGAAATACCTCGTTAATTTTATCTATATGTTCCAATTTAAGTTTGCCATTCCGGCCCGATTAGAGATCCACGAGAATAGTAACACCTTAATTATTATCCCTGATCGGGAAGTCACCTTTTTCTTTCCTTGGGGAGTACCTCCCAACAAGATTGCCTTCGGATACTTTAGCTAGGGAGGTATTCTGGTTTTAGAAAATCTTAGGGTGTTCCTAGCCTTCAATAAAACCACCATGAGCAATAAACTACCGACAAGAATAGTCATCTCTTACTTTTAGCTAAGATGGAATTTGGATTTGCGTCTTGAACCTAGCCGAGACATCTTCTAGAATTGTGTATGGGTTAGAGACCACCATGAGACTCAGAGGGAACCAAGCTGACAGGGCCGGCTTATTTTTTTTTGGGGCCCCAACCGAACTAAGAAAATGGGGCTCTTTCTAAAAAAAATTATTAAAACCTTCTCCTTTATCCGGGCTTGGGACCGGCAATAATAAACTAATACGTTTATAGTTGGCGGAGTTAAATTTTTTTTTTAATTATATATTGTGTAGTCTAGCCTTATATGATGCAAATTCGTTAATGAAATTTTCATAATCAAATCCTTCTAGAAATTCTTTTTCAATAGCCAAAGTGGATAACCGTTTAATCTTTCTTGTGACATTGTAGATCTTAAGTAATTTTTTATAAGTTTTAATTTAGAAAAACTTCGTTCTGTGGATGCTACAGTTCCAGGAACAGTTAACAAAATTTTATAGGCAATATATGCATTTGGAAAAGAATTAAAACTTTTAATATAATTTAGTATATCAATTAGTGTGTTTGATTCTAAAGAAATAATTTCTCTTAACATTTTTGATCTTGTAATCATTTGATCCACGAAATGATACCCCATTTTACCAAAATTCTTTATAATAGCAATAATTCTTATTAGCACATTTCTCCAATGTTCTTTATCTTTATTTATTTGATCTTGTATATGTTTATCAATAGTCTTATTTTTCGTCAATCTTATCTCTAAATCCATCCATGTTCTCATATTCGTAATGTGTGCATTGCTTGTTTCATGTCTTTTAGATTTCTACTCATATTATTTCAATTGTTAGTACCTTCATTTGCTAATTTACTCGTACATTGATTCACATTAAATAACTTACAACAAAAGCAAAACATTCTATCTAATTCTATAGAATAAATCAACCATTTTCTTTTGTATTTTTCTCCATTCGGTCAAGTTTGCATATAAAGAGAAGTACTAAAGTTTCTTGAATTTTTATCTTTTGGAAAATTATAATTATAAATTTTAACCAGGTCTTTTTCTATAATTAGATCTCTTAAATTATTACTAATATTATTCCATTGACATGGATCAACAAATTTGGAGGTTCATTAAATTGATTTTGATTTTCATTACTATTTATAGGATCATCACTATTTGTAGGCTCATTCACATCATTTTGTTCATCTAAATTCATATGCTCATCAAAGTTTGTTGGTTCATCTAGGTTTATCTGTTCATCTTGATTTATTGTAGCATTTGAATTCGAGGTTGTAACAAACTTAAGTAGTGATCCTTTTATTGATTCGTTTAAAGCTTCTTGTTTTGCCTTCTTTGCCTTTTTTGATGCACCGGAAGGGTATTTTCGAAATCTATTTGACATTTTAAAGTAGATAATATACCTAATCAGGGAAAGAAAACTAATCAAAGTATACCAAATCAACTAAATAACTTATAACCTAATCAGAGAAACAAAACTAATAACTTATAACTTATAAACCTAATTAATTTATACCAAATCAATTTATCAACTTAATAACTAATCAAAGGCCAAAGGGAATAATCAGCAGTTTGCCACAAAATCAACAAATACCGTCAGAATAATAAACACATGACCTTTGATATGAACTAACAAGACCTAAAATTGAACATCAAATTGAACAGCAAGAACACAACAGTGTTTTCAGGGGTTTCGTACAGTGTTTTATCAGCAAATTGAACGCTTATATCTACTTTCCCTATAGTGTTTTCAGCAAGAACATCTATATCGACATTTGAACAGCAAGAAGTATAAACAACTATATCAGCAAATTGAACAGCAAGAACACAACAAAATCACGAACTTGACACAATTATGAAAGTTAATCTAAAATCAACAAAGCAGAAGTAAGAAATTTGTAATTTTAGTAAAACCTGATGCGATTTACACCGACACCTTCACGAACTCGTGTAGATTGATCGAATTGAGAGAGCTCACAGCAATTATTTGTGGTGATGGAGAAGAAAACTTCGTTCGATTGAAAAGCAATTTCGAAGAACCCTAGAAGAAAACTTCGTTCGATTGAAAAGCAATTTCGATGAATCGGCAATCCGCAATCGATTGGAACTTCGACAAAGAGGACTTGCCCCCTGCCCGCCTGGCACCTCATATCGTCGCCCACAGCCCACCGCCCGTTGGTTCCTCGAAGGCTCTTACTGAACGAACCGTCGCCCGGTCGCCGATTGGTCAGACACTCCGACTCTTGGTCGGACTCTTCGAAGAAGGTGAATGAAGGATTGAAGGGGACGGTCGGTAGGTATTACGGTGAATGAATGAAGGATTGGGCCTAGTATAAAGATTTTTTTTAAAATGGGCCCCTATTTTTTTGGGGCCCCAAGCCCAGCGCGTCTTGGGTTTCACAGATGGGCCGGCCCTGCAAGCTGATACTCACCCTAAATTGCAGTAGTGATGGAACAACTCAAAAAGCAATTTTGTGCGGACTCGCTATCAATTAAACACCATGTGCATAGGAGACGAGTACTCTAACACCTCTAGCTTTTCTTGACAGACGCTCTATGCCAAAAAACCAACTCTACTAGGTAGTCATTTTAACCATAAAAAGTCCGAGCCTGAGTTGGTGAATTTATATCCAGCAATCAATGAACACACTGATTTGACCGAGAATACTCCTGTGAAATCCCCAAGACATCTCCATGAATCATTTTAATCGAAAAAAAAAAAAAAAAAATAAAAAATAATGCATTGATCATCATTTCTAGATATGAATGTCTGTAGTTACTTAGTTAGAGAGCCTTTTCCTCCATTTATAAAAGAAACCATAACTGGTTGAAAAACTTATAATGTGATCAGGCTGTCTTTTTAAGACTCTAGATCAAATAATGAAGGAAATAAATCTGTAAATGTTTGGTTGTTTAACCTAGGAGATTTCTAGTATAAGGTATTAACCCTTCACCAACATCTTTACATAGACTTTTGAAACACACACCTATTTTTAGAAGATTTGATGCGATCCTACAATAGTATTCCAAAGGCCTTCAATTGATTTTCTAGCATTAAGCACTAGGTCGGGGTTTGAATGTTATGAATCGATTGGGTACAATGCCACCATAACGATTTTGTTTCAATTCTCGCCCTCCATAGCCATTTCATCATTAGGGCAAGGTTGGCTACCTTAATGTCGGCTCTTCCCATACCTCCACTTTTTGGTTTTAGAAAATTATCACATGACATCCGATGTATTTTCTTTTGATCCATGTGAGCCCCATAAAAAAACCCTACTTCTCAATGAATCTAGACTTTGCAACATGGTTTGTGGGATTTTGAACATTGATAAAAAAGGGTTTTTGATTTCAACAAACTTAATTTATCTTTTAGTATTGCGGTGATCGGTTACGAGTGTTTAGAATATTTCATGTTTGCTTCAAATGGAAGCCCAAAAAAATGAATAGAAAAGAATAGGGTTGGCATTTTAAACACTTTGCAAACCAGCCAAAAACTAGACTCCAAAAACAAGCGATATAATAAACTTATAAGAAAACTCTATAAATACACCACTAAAACTCTATGAATACACTTGTACATGTTTTCTAAGTATTTTTTATTAGTATTTAATTGTTTTATATGATCTTAGATCCAATGATAAAACAATTTAAGGTAAAAGGCATGGATCTCCTCTTAAGGTTAAGAGCTTGAGGGGTGTTTGTTTTTTTGAAAAACCTCTTCCCCACCTCTTCATCTGCGCGCTCGCAGACGCGGGAAGATGTTTTTACTTCGCAGACTGTTTGTTTTTTGGAAGACGTTTCATTAAAAAACGTCTTCCTCACCTCTGCACGGAGAAGATGTGGAACAATGTCTTCACAACCTCTTCTAACCTCTTCTGAAGCTTCATTTGAGCCCTAACACTCTCTTCCCCACATACCCACCTCCCCCACTCCCCTTCACAACCGTCTCCACCTCACCACCGTCGCCACCTCGCCAACGTCGCCACCTCACCACCGTCGCCACCGTCGCCACCTCGCCACCGTCACCATCTCCCATCCGACTTCGCCCCCTCCCCTTCGTCCCCCATCCCCTTAAGCCCCCTCCCCTTCCCCCCCCTCCCCTTCGTCCCCCCCTTCGTCCCCTCCCCTTCGTCCCCTCCCCTTCGTCCCCTCCCCTTCGTCCCCTCCCTTCGTCCCCTCCCTTTCGTCCCCCTCCCCTTCGCCCCCTCCCCTTCGCCCCCTCCCCTCCGCACCCCTCCCCTTCGGTTGTCCTCCCTTGGCCACCGTGAACTTCCACTGCAGGTTAGTTTTTTTTGATTTGTTGTTTGTATGATTAGTTTGTTTGTATTATAGTTTGTATATTGTTAGTTTGTTTGTATGATTAGTTTAGTTTGTTTGTATGATTAGTTTGTTTGTATGATTAGTTTGTATATGGTTAGTTTGTTTGTATGATTAGTTTGTTTGTATGGTTAGTTTGTTTGTATGATTAGTTTGTTTGTATGATTAGTTTGTATATGGTTAGTTTGGTTACAGACTGCAGATGCTAAAAACAAACGAACTTTTTCTTGCAGACTACAGACATTTGGTCCACCTCTTCTGCTGCAGATGTCTGCAGATGTGGTCCGCAGACTGCAGACGTTTTCCTGCAGAAAAAACAAACAGCACCTGAGTCTTACATACAACATTTTGGTGTAAATTAGTTGCGGTGTAGAATTAAGAGTGTTATATAAATATATGATTTCATGTTCTAACAAATTCAATTTCTTTATAACTAGCGAGAATAATAAGTAAAAAAACAACAATTCGTAGCAGGGAATGAACATATAGCAAAAAAATAAGTGAAAGTATAAACGAATATTGTATCAGATTTGTCGGTCGTTATTGGTGAGTACCAGTGAAACTGAAAGTACCAAAATCGAAGGGCACTGAAACAAAAAAAAATCAAACTAGAACAAAAAAAAAGTGACGTGTTGTTCAAAAATAAGATAATAAAATAATAAAATAATAAGTAACGAAGGGTTAGGTGTAATTACAAAATAACTTTTGTTTGAACAGTAAATATACGGCTTTGTTTTGAAAATATGTTATCTTATCGGGCTTGCTTATTCGTTTTCTAGTCGCGAATGCACCGCCAACCTTCTCAGAAGTATCCTAATTATAAAGAAAACTTACTGACTCAACCTTAATTATTTTTACAACGTCTATAACTACAATAATAATAATAAGGGATATTTAGGCTGTGTTTTATATGCTTTGACCGGGCTGACCCTGACCCGGCTGACTCGGTCAGCCCGGTCAGCCCGGTCAGCCCGGTCAGCCCGTTTGTTTTCCATTCAAAATGTTGCTGACCCGGTCATGTTTGCTGACCCGTACCTTAAAATTTCCATGTCTGACCTAGCTTCTTCATCAACCCTCATCCCCTTCTCCCCCGTTCCTCGCCTCCGTCCCTCGCCTCCGTCCCTCGCCTTCGCCCCTCCCCTCGGTCAAACACAGCCTTCCCCTCCCCTCACGTCCCCCCTCGAAGCATGATGTTGAATATCACCTCCGGATCGGCGATTTCGCCGGAGTTGTCGCCGGAGCCGACGGATGAGACGTCGGAGAAGCATGATTGTGGATGTTGTGTGACGTTACAGATGGTTTTGATCGACTCTGTGGCTTTGAGGGATTATGATTGGTGAGGTTGCGGTGGTTTTGTGCGGTGGAGGACGGTGGTGGCTCCGTTTGCGGTGGCGATGATGATGGCGGATAATAGCAGGGTGATGACGATGGTGGCGGTGGTTCTATGGCGGTTTGAGGGAGGAGATTGGTTTGGTTGAAGATGACTTTTTCATGAGTGGATGTGTTTGAGGTGTCGTGTAGCAGAAATGGAGGTTGAAGATGACTTTTTATAAGATGAATTTAGGTTTGGTGAGGTTTGGTTTTAGTTTAATTTTGTTTAGTTTATAGAATGAAAGAAAATAAATAAGTTTTCGGAGGTTATTTTTATTGATTACACAACAACAGTTAAATTCAAACTCGTCAAAACAACGGGTAATATGGTTATTTTTTTATTCAGCAGAGTCAGTCAGATAGTAAATCAAACAGCCAAGTTTCAGTCAGATGCAGACTCAGTCAGAATTTATTACTGGATCAGCTTCCGACTCAGTCGGATATTACTCAGTCAGCGTAATCAAACAGCCCCTTAGCCGTTAAAAAAAAAATAAAATGAAACCTATGAAAATGCTTGGCGAAGGGTGGTTTGAACTGAAGTTACCACGAAAAGAATGAAAAAAGAATCTTGATTTCAGCTTCCTCCGTGAAAATGCTCCATTGATTACAGTATCTCCATCATCCCAAAGCTCCGGCCATCAATCTCACCGTCGCCGGCGCCGGAGACCCCTTCCTCCTTTTCTTCTTCTTACAAAAACTTTCCGATGAGAGAAACCCTAGCATCAACGTCATCATCGACGGCATCCGGTGGCGCTCCGCCGCTCGAATCAACATGGATGAATGCTTATCAAAGGCTATCACCTCGTTGGCAATCGTCTGCTCTTTCTCCACAGGTAAGATTCCCGAAATTGATTTGTTGGTTTTGGGGTTTTTAGGGTTTGCAGGTTGCACTGTGTTACTTTAAGTGAAGTTGTGTGTGTAGTGATTAACTGATTATGGTATTACGAGCATGGAGTTTGATACTTTGATGTTTGGAGTTGAGATTAGGATTACTTAATTTGAGCTATACGATGAATTTAGCTCAATTTTGGTTTTTGGCGATGGAAGTTAGGGTTCCTAAGTGCACCTTTAAGATTGATAAGCTGTTTTTTTACGATTATTTTAGTGACGATCATGTTGAATTTGATATCTCTCTGGAGATTTTATTCTTGTTAAGTTTTCATGAACATATGTTCTCTTAATTTGGTAATTTCCCACATATTATCCTTTAAGTATGATTAGTGGTTAAACTTTGAAGAATATGATTAGTGGTTAAACTTTGAAGAATACTTTCTGATTTTGTTAAATTGGGTGGAATGAATCCTCTGTTTGTACAATTGTTTACAGTCTGCAATTCCAATCGCGATATCCAGAGTTAACCAAGTGGATGCAGGAAGGCTCGATATCGAAATGGCGGCCATGCTGAAAGAACAAATGGTTAAGGTCTTCTCTGTAATGAAGGTACATCACGTAGTTATATACTCTGTTTACTCTATTAGTGATGTTGCTTTGGTGTTATCCATTTTCCCCCTTTTGGGATTTTCCATGATCTGAATTTCAAAATTCAGCTATTAATTCATTCTTTTGGAGGTTAATTTGCTACAATTGTATTTTTTCGATTAGCCAGGATTATTATTTCAATATGAAGCAGAACTTGACGCTTTTCTTGAGTTTCTTATTTGGAGGTTCTCAATTTGGGTTGATAAACCTACACCAGGAAATGCTCTCATGAATCTGAGATATAGAGATGAACGTGCCACAGATGTGAGAGGAAAAAGTAAGAGCCTTTAAGCATGCCATCTACGTTAACTTCATTTTCAGTGCAGAACTTGACTTTTTTCCCGTATATTTCTAGCCACACAATACTTTAAATTACACCTTACGGTTTTCGTTAATGTTAATCTACAGTTAGGACAGGGTTAGAGGGACCTGGACTCACTGTTTATCAGAAATTATGGTATTGTGTTGCCACAGTCGGGGGCCAGTATATCTGGACTCGCTTGCAATCCTTTTCTGCTTTCAGACAATGGGGTGATTCTGAACAGGTATCTTGCATTCAATCATGATACCTTAATTCAAATAACAGGTTTTTGATGATGAAATTGAAGAAATAATATCCTTTTTCCGTTTTTATGTTTCTATCTTTACCTTTTTGAATGTTGTTTATTGAACAGAGGTCACTAGCTCGTCGAGCATGGCTTATAGTACAACGTATTGAAGGATTTTATAAAGCTGCATCTTTTACTAATCTGCTTGTGTTTCTTTACACGGGAAGGTATGTTATATCTTCTTGTAAAATTCCTATTTATTTCTTTACTGATTTTTATTTTTTAAATACAGGTATAGAAATCTTATCGAGCGGGCTTTACAAGCAAGACTTGTTTATGGGAGTCCTCATATGAACCGTGCTGTTAGTTTTGAGTATATGAATCGGCAATTAGTTTGGAATGAATTTTCGGTAATTTTTATTCTTAACTGATCATCATATTACCCTTTTAAGAAGAACATATAACAAAGTACACCGTGCTGTTCCTGCTTTGTACATGGCTGCCTATCTTTTATTTTCTTATATTTTTAATAATTCCAGGAAATGTTGCTGTTGCTCCTCCCCCTTCTGAATTCATCTTCCATGAAGAATTTTCTGAGTCCATTCTCTAAGGGTAAATCTTCAGGTTCAAGTGGCGATGAGACGCTATGCCCCATTTGTCAGACCAGTCCAACAACAGTCTATCTTGCTCTTCCTTGCCAGCACAGGTCAGCTTTCATTACTAGTTTTAACATTTAGGTAACTTATTTCCAATATTCTTATTCTACCTTCTTTAGTTTCCTTGATATTTGTTAAGGTGTCAAAACCAGGTGGGTTGTGATAGGATTGGGCTGCCCTATCATTACAATTTTTTATACCTTTCTTTAAGGAAACAGTTATGAGTTATAAACATGTTATATTTGATAACATAGAACTAGATTATTATAGTCCTAGTATATTTCTTTTATATAAAACAATTTAAGAGTTTGTGAATATTTGAGTACACTTTTGTCGACCTTTAATCTATTCTTTTCATTTGGCCTGTTTTCTTCATAAGCAAATTTTCTTTCCTACCGTTGGACCTTTATCAATAGAAATGTAGATTACCTACCTTAATCTTTCTTTTTTTTATTTTTTTTATTTTCATATAAAGGGTTATAGATTACTTCTAATGTTCGTGTTCGACACAGTTCCTAATTTGATATTAATTTTGTCTATGATTTCATGGATCCAACTGTTTGAAAGTAAGAAAATGGTTAGCATAGGAAGACAATTACAGTGACATTTATACCATTTTATCCATTTATCTTGTGGGTTTTCTTCTTCTTAAGAAGTGGCAAATTGGCAGGCAGGTGGGTTGGGTAATGGTCAAATCGAACATTTTTGGCACTAGTCGGGTTTACCCCGAAATCCTTTTACATCATAGTAGGATTTCATCTTCTGAATCTCAAAGAACCATGAAGGTTCATCGACTCTAGCTAAGCAAAACATCTCGCTGCTACAATTTCATGATATGTGATTTCGTCGTAAAGCTTTCTAAAATTTGTCTATATGCTCGAGGGTTCTTAGAGTTCTTGAAAAATATTCAAAATACGAAAAGGTTAAAGGGTATTGAGGTCATTTTACTTGGACAAGGACCAAAGTGCAAGCACACAATAAATTAGGTGTCAATTTCGTAAATAGCTTTAAGAGGGATGCCCATGGCTTGACCTTAAAGTCACAAAATAACAAACTTACGAGTTATACACCAAGGGCGGCCCTCATATGAATAAAATGACATAAAGATGTTTTATACATCAAAGATACACTTTGGGTAGTTTTTGACCTTTTTCATTTAAGCTAACCTTTTTTCTTTTTAAATTATTTTAAAATATAACCTAGCAAAACACAGCATGCATCAACATGTAGCTATCATACACATCATCATAGCATGAACTTTTTTCAAGAATCCTAATAACCACCATAACTGTAAACAGGTTTGTTGAACCATAAAGTGATTATGCAAACAACAAACCATCACTGTGATTCAGCTGACAATCGTAACGTGTTTTGTGACCGACAGGTACTGTTATTATTGTCTTAGAACGAGGTGTGCTGCAGCTCCATCGTTCCGGTGCTCCAGATGCAGTGAACCGGTTGTTGCAATGCAACGGCATGGTGGCTCCATCAACACTGAAAAGAATGACTAGTTTATAAGGAGAATGGTGCAAAGTATGGGTTTTATGTTTAATCTGGGATTAATATTTTCTTTGAAAACAAATCAAATCAAATCAATTCAGATCAAAATTATTAAATTAATTGTTTTAATTGGTTATTTAATTATTCTTTTTAAATTAGTTTATAATAGCAGTGATAACTAACAAACAAACAAACATACCCAGTATGTCCCACTGAGAGTAGAGTCTGGGAGGGGTAGGTTTGGGAGACAGAGAGACTGCTTCCAAAGAGACCCCCGGCTCGACAACGATAATATACGCATACATCACAATAAGCCTACATCACAATAGAGTTTTGTATATGCATATGCATGTTCATAAACAAAATAACCAAAATAACCAAATTGCATACATCACATACGTCACATAAGCATTAGCATACTCATAACAATCAGAATAGTAGTGCATACCTCACATAAGCAATTAAGCATACGTCACAAAAGCAAACACAACATCATTGAAACAAGTTTGAAGCCGATAAATTTTAATTATGATGATAGGCAAGGAATAAGGCAGATAAATATTACTATGATATAAACAATATTAATAGGGCAGTTAGCACTAAGGTTTCACCTACAATGGACACATAATGTTACCTTACACACCACGTGCGGACTATCACATCAATGCCGACTAGTAGTCCCTAACTTTAATTCTACGCCTCCACTCACTCCTATCCTCGACCATGTGCTCGGAGAGGTGCAACTCTATCATATCCCGGCTAATCAGCTCATCCCAGGTCAACTTAGGTCTTCCTCTACTCCTCTTACCATCTAAGATGATGCGCTCTATTGCTCTAACTGACGCTGACATCTGTCTCCTCTTTACGTGCCCATACCGTCTCAATCTTCCCTCTCGTATTTTGTCCGTGATACAAGCCACCTGTAGCCTCTGCTGGATGACTTCGTTCTTTATCCGATCCAGCCTCGTGTGTCCACACATCCACCTTAGCATTCGTATTTCTACGACCTCTATTTGTCTCTCGTGCGATTTCTTCATGGCCCAGCAGTCCGTTCCGTATAACATAGCCGGACGAACTGCCGCTCTATATAGTTTTCCCTTTAGTCGTGCTGGGAACCTTTTGTCACACTGGATCCCTGATGCTGTTTTCCACTTGCATCATCCTGCCTGAACACGAAGAGCTACATCACTGTGTATCTCTCCATCTTCCTGGACGTACGAGCCTAGATATTTGAACCTCGACGTTTGTGGGACCTCCAGGCCCTGAATAGTAATTTGGATGCCCTCTTCTATCGCTCCACTGAAGTTACAGTACATCTATTCCGTCTTAAAGCGACTTATCCTTAAGACGTTGCTCTCTAGTGCCGCTCTCCATTGTTCTAACATTTCGTTCAGTGCCCTTTTAGATTCTGATGTTAGCACAATATCGTCTGCAAACAGCATGCACCACGGGACTGGCTCTTGTATGAACTTAGCTATCTCATCCAACACTACTGTGAAGAGAAATGGGCTCAATGCTGATCCTTGGTGGAGTCCCACTTCCACTGGAAAGAATTCTGTGTCTCCGACTGGAGCTCACACACACGTTTTACCCCTTCATACATATACTTGATTATCTTGATATATCTCTCTAGTACTCTTCTATCCCGTAGATTTTCCCAAATGAGTTGTCGCGGTACACTGTCATAGGCTTTTTCTAGGTCAATGAAGACCATATGAAGATCCCTCTTTTTTTTCTCTATTTTTCTCCATTACCCTCCTTATGACGTGTATGGCTTCTGTTGTAGAGCGTCCTGGCATGAATCCAAATTGATTTATCGCTATGTGAGTTTCAAGTCTGATTTTCGTGTCTATAACTCTTTCCCATAGTTTCATCGTATGGCTAAAGAGCTTTATTCCCCTGTAATTTATGCAACATTGGGCATCTCATTTTTTCTTATATATGGGGACTATAACACTGTTCCTCCACTGATCCGACATCTTTCCGGTCTTGAGGATAATGTTGAACAGCTCGGTTAACCATTGCAGTCCCTCTTCTCCCAGGTATTTCCACACTTCAATCGGTATGTTGTCTGGCCCCACCGCCTTTGCCCTTCCCATTTTCTTAAGAGCTCGCGTAACTTAATCGATTGTGATGTTTCTACAATAACACTTATTTTGTTGCGTTGTTCTGTTTGTTTGGTCGATCTCTGTTTGTTGATTAGGGTCCATTATGTTGAAAAGGTTATGAAAATAAGTTTTTCATCTTATCTTGATGTCCCTCTCCTTCACCAGGACCTTTCCATCCTCAGCTTTTATAAACTTCACCATTCCTAAGTCTTGTCTTCTATGTTCTCTAGCTTTGGCAATCTTAAACATGTCATGTTCTCCTTCTTTCGTCTCTAGCCTCTTATACATCCTCTCATAAGCTATGTTCTTTGCCTCTGACACTGACTTTTTCGCCTCTCGTTTGGCCTTCTTGTAGTTATCTTTTAGTTGTGTTCGTTCTTCATCATCATTACAACGTAAAAGCTCTCTAAAGCTTTGTTGTTTAATTCTTATTCTCTCTTGTATGTTTTCATTCCACCACCAGGATTCCTTATGACCGACTGTCCTTCCTGTTGTAACTTCAAGCGTTTCTGTAGCTGCGTGTATGACTCTAGTGGCCATGTCCTCCCACTTTTGGTTGCGTCTTCTCCTGGCCTAGTCTGGGTCATTGGTATGACCTTATCTGTAAAGATGGTAATCTTCTCGTCTTTCAGCTGTCCCCATCTGATCGTATGTCTACTTCTCTTTGGTGCTTCGACAATTGCTACCTTCATGCGTAGATCCGCCACCAACATATGATGTTGAGTCACTACTGTCTCGACCGGGATTACCTGGTCGAGTATAATTATTAAATTTATGGTTTTGAGTGGTTATTTGATTATTTGTTTAATTTAGTTTGTAGTAGCGGTGATAACCGGTCGGGTATAAGATATGTTTGGTTATCTCAGCCGCGTGCTTATTGTAATATTATTTTGATAATTATATATAGACAAAATAAAGGAAATTGGCAATTTTAACATGAAGGGAGCATGCTTTCACTAAATGCCACTAGTGAACGCTGATGCGTGACAACTTGTAAAATAAGAAATATTTCTTGTAATTATTAAAGTTTAAGGATAAAACATATAAGTATGTATCAATATAAATGACGAAAAGTAAAATTTACTTGATCAACTGTATGCATTTCTACCTAAAATAAAAAAATAGTGAAGGAGCAAAAACACTAGTAGTGTCTATTAACAGTGTTGTTTATACTCGTCCCACAAGCCAACCCATTTCACGCTTCGCTTGTTAAAATTCGAATTCTAATCTTGTTTAAGAAATAAACTTGATCTAAAACATCAATGGACTTACAAACGATCATATGTTCACTCAAACATTCAGCAATCATATATAAACAAGCTTATTACTGTAAATAACTATTCATATATGAATAACTTTTAAGATTTGTAACAAGTTTAAAGCTTTTTATAACTATCAAGTTCATTCTAGAACACTCGAAAAACGCTGGTTAACCCTCAACCACCTCTCATAAACTTGTTTTCAACATTTGGGACGCTGAAATCCGCTGGATTCCTGTTGAAAGAGCATACGAGAGGTGCACAGCTTCGCGCATCGGCCCCTACTCCAGCAGCCTCCATCATGCTCATTTCAATACGACTTTGAATACCTCCAGTTGTAGCTTTCACAGGCGTAAAGGACCTCATTTTAACTAAACAAAATGCATTTTCTAGTTTTTCTTTAGTATTCTTCTTGACTGTGTGTTTTGTTGCTGTTTTATATGATGTTTTGGTGATGGGTTTGTTGTCAGATTGTGTTGAACGCCCTCGGATCTTTTTCTGGACACATGCGCAACCCATGTTTGTCTCAAGCTCACGTAGGATTTGCTTCTCTTCGTTAAAATGGCGCGCCAGGAGCATTACAGCCTCCATTTCAGTATCTTCGTTTTCTTTCTCCTTTTCTGCAGCTTCTTTGCTACTAACTTCTGCAAATCTGTTGCTTTTCTTGCTGCATTGTAACTGAAAATCCTGAAAAATGAAAATATGAAGCCGGATTAAATATAATATAGAGTTTAAATGAATCAGTAAATGAGATTTAACTAAAAACATGCTCCAACCACTTGGTTTGCCTGTTCAATCAGTCTGAATAAATAAAAGTATAGACTCTCTACTGTTAATTAAAATACAGTCTCTATTTTCTCAGCACTAATTAATTATTTCTCTATTATTTGATAAATAAAGATCATTCTTCCATTAACAGAGAAGTTGTTGTTAGAAATCATCTAATTATATCGCCCTGTGACTATCAGATAAGTTAGTTTAATTATCATGTTTTAACAATTATAATGATGGAGTGACCTTTTCATGGTCCCGCATGGTTTGTGCGTCCATGTCATCAGTCCTGCTTTTCTTTCTCGAGGTGCCGACATTTGAATCGTTTCTAATCGAGTCCATGGATCCGTGGTTTGACTTTCTATTGCAGTCAACACTTGGCTCTTCAATTCTAGTTACATTCCTCTTCTTCTGTAGAGTTAAATCAGTAACTTCAACACCCTTTTGTTTTCTAAAATATGCAGCCAGAGTGACATCATCATCATCATCCGACTCATCTTCGGTTTCAGCAACGAATCTTCTGTTAACATTTTCAGGATTTGTTCTGTAACAACCTGCACGGAGTACACTTGCAGGATCCTTATATATATCAGACAATAAACGAAACTTCCAAGTTTTTCCTCGTGGTCGAGTTCTTCCTGCTACATTGTTATCAGCAGCCACATTATGCCTTATTTTAGCACCTTCATTCACATTGTTTTCGTGTCGGTTTTGATCATTATTGACCTTGCAAGAAGTCAACTCTGATGAACCATTGTCTGCAACTTTTCCCATATCACCATCCATTCCTAAAGATTCAATCATATCTGTAAAACAATCACCTCATAATTCTTACAAATTAAGAGCATAAAAAAAAACACTAAAGCCATACCAGTTGGAGTTTTGAGTCGATCCTCTTTCCCATTGAAGTTTTTGACTTTAGATACTATCAAAAGAGTCAAAGACCAAAAAGTCAAACTGAGAAGGTATATCAGAATCAAAATTCAAATAACATAAAAGTTGTACAGTAAAATGCAATTTTTCACTTACAGTTTGGAGCCTCTATGAGTTCTGTTATGTCCTTGGAATCTTTAATATCACTGGGACAGTTTTGACCAGACAAAAATGCAGCCTCTGAAGATTGATATGAAGAAACAACCTTGTTGTCAGGATCGCGCAATGATCCAAAAGGCCAACATTTTGCTGGATTTTTCTTGCCAATTTCAGCAACATATTCACTGCATTAAGTTTTAAATAATTTATTAGTAAAAGCATATAACTTTGGCATGAGCAGATGGAAACAAGAACTTCAAGATACTGACTAATAACTTCAAATTAAAAAAAAATATTATTAAATGAATATTGGAGACCCTAAATATTGAAAGATGATAGTTACGCAAGGTGTAAGCATTTGTAGATTCATACATACCGAATAGAAAAATTGATGAATTGACTTGTTTCAGTACATTCTTCTTTGTTGAGGTCGATCTCCATCGAAAGTAATTGTAGATTAACAGCCCACATTACAGCTGCTGCAAATTTGAAAAAATATAGCAGAAATTACAGACAAACATGATTTCAGACATATGATGATCTTTCTGCTCGAATAATGCCAAAAGCTTCTAAAAAGTAAACAACTTGCATAATATACTAACTCCATGCAACCTTTCACATTGTGTCACAGATTAAATAGATTGCAGCAAAATCATATTTCAAACAAGTCTAGGAGCATTTAGAAACACATATTATCTAAAGTCGGTTGATTTACTAGTATGATCAACTTTGTAGATTGATAAAGATAATCTGTAATCACAAGATTACCGAGGTTATTAACAATGAACACAAACAACAAGGATACATGACACACGCATAATCAAGATCGACCACAATGCTTTCTAATTAAATAGGTGCGGACCTAAATGGTC
Organism: Flaveria linearis; assembly: GCA_024085815.1. NCBI lineage: Eukaryota > Viridiplantae > Streptophyta > Magnoliopsida > Asterales > Asteraceae > Flaveria > Flaveria linearis. Next base: position 11,957,873 of record CM044015.1, read on the forward strand.
AACCTGGTATGCATGTGCGTATGCATAATGCACATGCATACCTTAGTTGAAAATCCAATATTGTAAGTTGTGCCTAAACCCTAAATCATAAAAAAGAGCAGGTAGAAGAGCACTTATCACTTGTGTCTCACATTCGGTAAGTTGGGAAGACGTTTATTGTACTCAATTGATTCTAGGTTTAAATCTAACAAAACCTAGAATCATCTAAGGTAGAAAGTTGTGTTTGAATTATGCATTAAGCACAAATTAATTTAATTCATTCAAAGAGGCATAAAAAGTTAGATGCATCACCATCTAACAAACAGTACTACAGTGCATTCATCATATCAAATGCAAAATCAAGAACCTATAAATATGACATTTTATCTCATCTATGTAACGTAGCAATATTGACAGAAGCTAATTGTAAACTAGTACACAATATAACGTTAACAAAACAAATAATCCAAATTATACAACATCAAAAACATTTACACATACTAGCTAGATCATTCAACCACTTTCTTTAAGGTTACCCTACATAAAATCATACTCTCAGACAACACATGTAGGTGCAAACCAAACTCCATTGTCGTATATACTGAACAAAAGATTTACCAAAAGTAAGTTTAGATCAAAATCAAGAAAACAATATAACTGAATAACACAATCAAGGCATATAATTAATAAAACATCGATCTTTCTCTTCATAAAACATAAAATCATACATATGAATATAATATTATAAACAATTTAATGAAATTAAAGGGGAAGATGATCTTATCACAAAGATGAGTAAAGTTAGCCACAAATTTAGACCTTTGGCACAATTCTACTTTTGAGACCAATTGGAACCCTAAAGGCGAAAGCTTTACAGAAATAATCAACATAATATGCACATAGATTTAACAAAAGACCCATGATCAACTTGCTAATTAAAGAAAGAAAATATCAAGTATATCATATAGCTATAGACAAGAAGATTCAAGAGACGATACATACACAAAGGAAATCTTGATGAACTAAAGATTGAAGATAACACAAACCCACCTCGTGTATTTGATTTTGGATGAAGTTGTTGATGGGTGTTGTTAGGAATCAAAGAATATTAAAACCCATCAAAGATCTTGATCGCTTGATGAAAATTTAGCTCAAAAGGACTATAATTTCGTGGATGGTGTTTGGAAATTGTGTTAATATTGTAGTGAGAGAAACCCTTTGGTTGTTTAGGTTTAGAGAGAGAGAGAGAGAGAGAGAGAGAGAGAGAGAGAGAGAGGGTGGAGTGTTTGTTCGAAATGTTAAAAGAGAGAAGAGAGCATAAATGTGGTGTGTATTGTGTAGAAATAATATAGAAAATTTATAAAATGTCTTTTTACAAGCTTATTTTTTAAAATGTTTCCTTCCAATAAAATTGTATGTGTCTTTTAAATGTCTTTTTACAAACATGATTTGTTCACGTGTTCAAATACGGACGCACCAACCGTGATGGTTTACATCGGGATAAGAGCTGATCGTGGTTTTGTTTAAACTTCCTGGCTACTTGAAAATAAGAATACACACACATGAACACTTACAATAAACAACGGTCGAGTGAACCTATTTAAAATTCGATCGAACCATTTTACAAATAAGTTCATTCGAACTTGCAACACGGTCGAACGACCCTATTTAATTTTCAAACAACTCTATTTAAATTAGAACGATCCTATTTAAGTTCAAACGATCTGTTGGATCATGATAAGGCTGGTGCAACCAAAATCACTTCATAGTCATCTTTTGGTACTACATTCAAAGGCTTCCGAAGCTGAGAAGAGATCTTCCGAGAGTCTGAAGGACAGCTTCCGAAGACAAAGTCTGAAAGAGCTTCCGAAGACAAAGTCTGAAAGAGCTTCCGAAGACAAAGTCTGAAAGAGCTTCCGAAGACAAAGTCTGAAAGAGCTTCCGAAGACAAAGTCTGAAAGAGCTTCCGAAGACAAAGTCTGATGAAAGAGCTGAAGACAAAGTCTGCTTCCGAAGACAAGTCTGAAAGAGCTTCCGAAGACAAAGTCTGAAAGAGCTTCCGAAGACAAAGTCTGAAAGAGCTTCCGAAGACAAAGTCTGAAAGAGCTTCCGAAGACAAAGTCTGATGAAAGAGCTGAAGACAAAATCTGCTTCCGAAGACAAAGAAGACTCCAAGCTTCGGAATAAGCAGTTTTCCGAAGTACAAGTGCCTTCGGAAGAAGTTATTCTTCCGAAGCACTTTATCCTTCGGAAGACATTGCTATGTCCAGCAGATAAAAGTATGGTCCCTGACAGTCCGCTGCAGACCTCTGATACAGCATGGCATCTTCCTAAAGAGCCATGTTGTTGACCATACTTTATTCTACTGTTCACCTTTTTATGATAGTACATGTTACCAACTTTAGTTGGTGACAAAAGGTAAGTCAGGGACATGTCCTGACTACCAACTCTCAGGCAAAATGTCTGAAAGACCTCACCTAGAGTCTTGTAGTATAGATGTAAGGTTAGAGGTGTCCAGCTGGAATCAAAGTATTCCCGGCTGTAGGTAGTATTATATATATCTTCTCCCTGTAACTCTTCATGTAAGCGATTTGAGTCCAAGTGTCTTGTAATCCTTTGAGTTGAGAAGCAATATATAAAAGTACCTTGAAATTTACCTGCTGTGTTAAATTTTCTTACTGCTTGTTACTTGTTATATTGTGATCAACTCTTCATAGACTGCTTGCCGAGTGTTGATTCACAGTGAGTTGAGAGAAAAACCACCCGAAATCCGATCCTGCACGATCTTATTTTAAAGTTCGAATGGCCTTTACTTAAAGGAATACATTTTTTGGATGAGGTTAGTAAAAAAAAAACATTTTAAGGGACGAAGGGGGGTCGGAGGAACATTTGGGAATTTATTCGAAATAAACAGACTAACATGTTGTTAGATATATATTTTTTATGAAACGGTTGTCTGATATTTCGAGATTTAAATCTTGAAATAAAGATTATTAAAGTTAATATATTTTAAGAGTAGATATAGATAATTGTATGAATTGTTAAGAAAAAACTAAAATGTTAAAAGGTTAGTTAAATGTATACCGTATACCTATATTGATTTAATGGATGATTATTTAACTTTTAATATGCTTAGCGGTGTACCTAGGTAGAGAGTTCATGGGGTCGTTCTCACCCCATGAATTATTTTTTGTTTTACCATATATACGATTTAATCCACACCAACACCTAAGAAACTTTGACACCGACTCCATGATATTTAGAACCACCTCATGAAATTTTAAAACCAATCCCCAAGTAATTTTGACGATGTCCAAAAAAATCAATTCTAGATTTTAATATTTTACAAATATAACCCATTATGAACTAATTAACATATCCTTTAAAAATTCTCATAAACCCAAAAACTAATTAAACAATTAGGTTCATTACCATGTTATTTCTTATAAACTCAATTACTCAAATACCCAATAACTAATTAAACAATAAGGGTCATTACTTTGTTAATTATTATTAACCCAATTATTCAAATACATAATATTTTTTTAACAATAAGTACATTAAAACATTAGCCCACCCATTTTACAATCAACCTAATAACATAAACAAATTGAACAATTACGATAGGCTTGAGTTATACAAATACTCATTTATTTTGAGACACTCTATTGTCTCTATCTCTTTTCATATATCTATATGTATGTATAGAAAAAGATACAAATACTCATTTATTTTATTGAGACACCCATACTTCTGATTGATGTACTTTTTAATATTTATTTGAAATTTAATTCGTATATCGTTTTGCTATGTGACTCGATTCGGACAGCAAAAATATATAATATTGCCATTATACAAGTATACAACCGATCTCCAAAGATTTCCGACTTTCATGAAAAATATTACTGGAACCACCACTAGTATAAACATGTGTATACACTTGTGTAGATCCGTTTAAATATGTATATGTTTGTATAAGCATTTGTATATGTTTTATACACTTGTTTTGTACACGTATACGACTATATCATAATTTGTATATGAATTTTAAGGGAGATGTATTAGATAAAAATATAGGTAAATGGGGCGTCGTAACCCGTTAAAAACATGTTTGTTTTTTACCATGAAAAGAGATTTTGAGAAAAATACAAAGCCTTAAAGAACGGAATATATTCATTTATACACCCAACATGTTTAGCCTCATTCATTTACCACCCCACACTATGAAACATCTATTGGGCATTTCTTGATTTGTTTATTTTAAAATATAATTAGGCTCGTGTACATGTTATGATTGTAATTTAAAAATCTATACTAATAATTAAAATTTTTGAAAATCACATGTTATTTTTTTAGAATGTTCACCTAGACTCCGCTTATGATTTGAACACATGTCTTTATTAAATCGAAAATAACAAATTAAGATATTTTAATAGTTTTCTTAATAAATGTCAATATACTATTATATTAATCAAAGTAACTTTTTTATAAATAATAAAATGTTTCATTAATTTTTTTAATGAGTTAATTTTGTTAAAATTAAATTTATTTTCTAACTGATCATTTTTAAAATTAAAATACTTAAAAAATCATAATTTTTAAAATATTAAGATTCACAAACACTACAAGAAAAGTGTTTTTTTGCGACAACATTTTTTGCGGCGATATAGAAATCGTTGCAAAATATTCAGTAAACGACAAAATATTTGTTTTTTTGACTTTTCCGGTCAAAAGATCTTTTGCGGCGATGTTTCGTCGCAAATAACCACAATTATTTTTCTTTTAATTTTTTCATTTATTGATAACTTTTTAAAGAGCGGGAAAATTCCCGGCAACTCATTTGCGGCGATATATCATCGCAAAAAGAATAAATATTTAAATAAAAATAATTAAAGTTTTTATTTTTTATTTTTTATTTATAGAATTATTATTTGCGGCGATATTTCGTCGCAAAAAAGATTATTTAAAATTAAATTTATTTTTATTTTATTTAGTGTCGTCGCAAAAACGTTTTTGCGGCGATAAATCGCCGCAAAAAGTTTCTGCACAGATATAATTCGGGATTTTCCAGACCTGTTCCCCAATTTGACACAAAAGACCGATTCACAAACACCACCACCAGATCCGCGACCACCACCAGATCCGCGACCACCACCAGATCCGCGACCACCACCGCCGCTGCTCTCCCACCGCCACCACCACCGCCATCTGCCACCGCCGCTGCTCTCCCACCGCCACCACCACCCCCATCTGCCACCGCCACCCGCAGTTCCAGTCTCCACCACCGCCGTCGGCCGGGTGTGGACCACCACCGCTTGTTGTCGCCCTGTCACCACTACCACGCCGTCACCACCACCGCGCGCCACCTGCTCCACCGCCACTTCACCAATGTATAAGATCTGTTCCCAATTTTATGTTTTGTATTTATTTGGTATACAAATACATATTAGAATGTATGTATATGTGTGTATGGATGTATATATGTATATTTGTGTATGGATTTGTGTATGTATATTAGAATGTATGTATATTTGTGTATGGATGTATCTGTTCCCAATTCTTATTTGTTATACAAATATATTTCTGGATATATAAAATGGATTAATATGTATATTTGTGCATATGTATATGGGTATTTGTGTATGAATATGTATGTGTATATATTAGAATGTATGTATATGTGTGTATGAATGTATATGGGTATTGAGATTAAAATGAATATATATTTGTGTATGAATGTATATGGATATTGAGATTAAAATGGATTTATATGTATATTTGTGTATGAATGTATATGGGTATTTGTGTATGAATGTGTATGTGTATATATTAGAATGTATGTATATGTGTGTATGGATGTATATATGTATTTATGTATGGATATATATGTGCATGTGTATGGATGTATATATGTATTTATGTATGGATGTATATGTATATGTGTATGGATGTATATGTGTATTTATGTATGGATGTATATGTGTATGTGTATATGTATGTTGAATTGTGATTAAAATAGATGTATATGTGTATTTGTGTATGGATGTATATGTGTATTTGTGTATGGATGTATATGTGTATTTGTGTATGGATGTATATGTGTATTTGTGTATGGATGTATGGATGTAAAATAGATGTATACGCGTATTTGTGTACAAGTGTTGGGGGAGCGGCCCGGGTGGGAACGTGGCATCGGTCCAATACCGAGCGTGCCTTCACAACCCCACCTCCACCTCATAGAACAGATCAGCGGATGTTCTTACAATCTGAGATTGAGGAGATGATAGCAGCGAGACTGGCCAGTGAGCAAGAACAATGGCAGTCACAGATGATGGCTAATATGATGCACAAATGCAAAGTCAAATCCAAAGCCAAGTCCAGAGCGCGTTGAGGAGAAGTGGTCATTCTCAAGAAGATGAAGAAGATGAAGATGATGAAGGTGGGTCGTCATAGGATGGTTTGATGGTTTTTAGTGATTGTTATGACTATTTTAAAACATTTGTTTGTGTGACTTTTAACTTATTAAATTTGGACAATTTTTTGTTTATATGCTATGTTTTGTGATTGGTTTGATGGTTTTGATAGTGTGTACTGATTTGGAACAGTAGGTTTGGTCTGGTACCCAGAAAAATCAGGGTGGATTGCTGCAAATGCAGCAAAATTATTAAAAAAAAAATTCTTTTTTGCGGCGACATTTCGTCGCAAAAAAGAGTAAATTATATGGAAAATGTTCGCCGCAAAAAAGTTTTTGGTCAAAATATTTGCGGCGATATATCGCCGCAAAAATAATCTGTCGTCGCAAAAGATATCGTCACAAAAGAATTTTCCCTTTTTTATAATAAGTGGAGCCCACAACAGAAATCGTCGCAAATTTCGTCGCAAATAACATTTTGCGACCACTATTTTACGGCGACTTTTTTGCGACCAAAATTTCATCGCAAAAGATGTATTGCGATGACAGATAAGCTTTTTGCGACGATATTTATCGCCGCAAAAAATCTTTTTTCTTGTAGTGAAAGTCAAACTTAATTACAATGAACGATTACTCACTATAAAACATTTATGCTTCAATGTATATCACGATTTCATCTTCTCAAGTCTAGGTATGTTTTACGACTTCATAATTTTATATTCATATTTAATATTCACAATTTCATATTCTCGCATACGATGTTTATTATTTCAATCCGTGTAACGCACATGTATCTAATCTAGTAATCAAATAATCTAAAAACTAAATTAAAACTAGCATTTAAAACTTAGTTTGTTAATATTTAAATAATCAGCGTATTAAATTTTTTTAAGTTTGTTTACTTAAATTATAAAGAGTGTAAGCTAAATAACTAAAAAAAAGAAAGAAAAGTCAAACAAAAAGAAGAAGAAAGAAGAGAAAGAAAAATTTTAAAAAAATCATAGAAAATAAAAGTATTTACACTATTATTTTTCTTCTGTTAAAAACAAAATGTATTATATATTTTTGTAGAACAACAAGTATAGCTTTTTTAGAAAGAAGAAAAGGAAAGTATGATTCTAATATGTGGAAGAACAAAAATAAGATTCAGTGGTTGGAGAAACCGAAGCTTTGAAAAAAAGAAAAGCGAAAGAAAAAACCCGATGGAAGATACTGGTGTACAAACCGGGTTTTTTTTAAACCGGTTTTGAGTTCAAACCGAAACAGGTTTGGTAACTCAAGTCAAAACAGGTTTGACCTCAAGCCGGTTCAGGTTATAAACCGGTTTCAAGTCTGGAAAACCCACCCCTATTAAACCGGCTTGGACCGGTTTGGAACCGGAAACCGGTTCAGGCCCAAACCGGTTCGGTTTTTTATTTTTTTTTTAAATATGAAAGAAGTATAATCATATTTACATTAATTTTTGTTAAAATATCAAATCATATTTATTTTAATGAAAGAAAATTTAAATTTTTTGTTAAAATATAATCATATTTATATTAATTAAATCATATTTATATTAATTTAAATTGTTGTTATTAATATTGTTATTAATATCATGGTGGTGGTTGTTTTTATTATTATTGTTGTTGTTACTTGTTTTGATTAACTGACTATTATTGTTATTAATATCATTATTTTGTTTAATGTTAAATTATTATATTATACATTCATAAGTTACTTGTTAATCGATATAACTTAACGTCTCAAAGTGACATATATAATAAAAGTAAAATATATAATATATAAAACATATTAACAATTTAAACAACATAGAAGTTTAAATAATAGTTTTTTTAAACTAAACATTTAGCCCAGTCGACTAGTCACTCTCCGTTCGCTCGTTACATGCTTGTACGTTTATTATTTGCCACCAAAACCAGAACTGTTACGAATGTACTCATCATATGCCGCTTCATCTTCGATCATTCCGGGTGTCAATCCGCTCTCTACCTCGTCCTCGTATTCTATTTCGTATTCCAATTCTCCTTCAAGTGGACATTGTCTTGTACTCTTTCGTGACATCCAAATAATCCTTCAAGCAAATTGACATTTCAACCACTTGAGGAGTGAGTCGAGTTCGTCTTATCGATATAACCCTGCCACTAACAGAAAAAGCAGATTCCGAAACTACCGTGGAAGCTTGAATGATTAGAAAATCTCGGGCCATGGTGGACAGGATAGAAAATTGATCTTCCTTGTTTTTCCACCAAGCCAACAAGTTAAAAATTTTAAAATCTTATGGACTCATGATGGATAAAAAGTTTTTTCCGCCATACCTCCCGAGTTCACTACTCGGAGTGTTACCACATTGACGTTTATTACATTCATCCCTTAAAGTATTATATAAAACAAACATTTGATCATTTGAATTTTTCACATTTGCCGCATGCCTTAATGACTAATGGATTTATGATGTTTCACCATATTTTAATAGATAAACATCATACATCTTTTCTAATTGTTGGTTAAAATTAGCTTATAAAGTTTTATCATAAAATGGGTTAACAACTTCTAAATCCAAATTAAAAGCAATTTTATCAAATAAAGTTTCAACTCTCGACAAATTTTAACAAGGGTTTAATACAGCGGCACATGTAATAACTAGACATTTTTTAAAATACTTTTTATGTTTTTCTTTCATTGATGTTATCATATCCGAATAAGGTCTACCCCTAAACGATATCTCATTTAATTTTGAAGTTATTAAATAAATTTGGTGAATTACTAACGGACTCGTTGGATAATAAACCCCGGAAAGACAATTAGTTGCGTTTTAAAAATTTGAAGCATTTTGCTTATTTATTCAATAATAAACCAACTCGATGGATGGTAAATATTTCTCTTTCCACGACTTACCAAACTATTATGAAAGGTTATTACATTTTCTTTTTGTTCAATAGCCTTTTTCATCATGTTGGTACGTCTCAATTCGGATCTAAACATTTAAAATTTGCTTCTTTACAAAATTTACGATATCTACTATATCTTTGGTTATTGCTAAAAATGTCACGTAACATTTTTTTAAAATCATCTTTCACTGTTTCAATCGTTCTTAAACCGTCTTGAACGGCTAAGTTTCTGATGTGCGCGACACATCGACTATGAAAAACACACCGCCAAACATTGATTTATATTTTAATTTTAAATGATCTATCGCAAGCGTGTTATTTGACGTATTATCAAAAGATATAGAAAATATTTTATTTTCTAATTTATACGTTTTAATAACTTTAACAATAAGATAAAAAATGTTTTGGCTGGTGTGATGATAATCAAACAATTCAAATGCAATCATATGTTTCATCATTTGCCACGTATTGGGTTCAACCTAATGGGTGGTGATACAAATGTACGAGTCCGTCAACCTTGAGGAGTCGACCAAACATCACTAGTTAAGTTAACACCAGTTTGTAAATTTTCAAAATAAGATATTAATTCATTTTTAGTTTTTTTTTACATTTTTAAACAATCTCTTCGAAGAGTGCACGACTTACATTGATGTAACGTGGTTGGAGTGTTCGATGATTGAGTCGAGTCAAACGTTCGATGTCGAAATGTTTGAATGGCAAGCTTTTTTTATTTACAAAATGCGTCATTTGCTCTCGAACCGCATCAATGTTATAAGCTCAAACATTTCCTTCGTTTGTCATCGAAGCTTGATCTTGAGACGGTTCATCTTTTAACGCCTTACAACATTTATTTTTTAAAATGTGTTTTTTTCAACATTGTGTTTGCATCTTTTTTTAAAACTTATGGCAAAACTTGCAACGAGCCTTGTTCGGACCGCTAGCCATTTGACATAAATCGTAATTGCACCATATTTCGGGGTTCCTATTCATAGGAAGGATTGCTACCACCATGTTGCTTGAAGACGCATCACAACCAGCGAAAGATTGAGCACTTGATGAAGCCTTTTGAGAGAGTTTTGAGAGACTTTTTTCTAGAACGAAAGTATTGAGCGTTTTTGTGATTTTTGAGAGTAGAGAGCGTTTCAAGTTGCTGTGATGCAACCAAAACATCCAATACATATATACTAACCTAATGGGGGTATAATGGTTAAAAAAACCAACAAAAATGGTCAAAAAGAACACCAAACGGCCAAAAAACGGCTATATAGCTGTTATCCAACGACTACATTTTTAAAATCGGTTTGGGCTACGAGTTTGGGACCGGTTTGAAAATCGATTTAAGACTGGTTTAAAATCAGACCAGGTTAGAAACCGATTTGAAAGGGGATATCTACAAACACCCCAAAAACAGACGGGTTGGGCCGGTTTAAGACCTGTTTGGGCCCAAAGCCGGTTCCGATTTTTTTATTCGAACCGGTTCGCAAACCGGTTTTTTTAATCATCTCTACTGGAAGAAATGTTTAATGATCAAACCTGTGTGCATTTGCTAACCTTTTTTTAAAGGCAAAATGAGCAAATGCAAGACCCTGATTCGGAAGATATGTGTTATCCTAATCGGGCCCACATATGCGTTTTCCAGCCGGCAGTGTTGTTGAGATCGGATCGGACCGGCCGTTCCAACCAGTCCAACCGAGAATCGGATAGGTGGCCGGTCCGGTTCACATCGACTCGTTTTGGAGCGGTTCGATCGGCTGGTTCGTCCTGAATCGATGGTCGGACCGGGAAACCAGACCGGTTCGAACCGGATTTTGATTATTATTTTTTTTTGATTTTAGTGGGTAAAAACGGAATGTTGAACCATAAATTAGTGTATTTTATATAAAAATACAGTTAAGTTTTATATATAACTATAAAATACATATATAAATTTAATTATATATATAACTATATATATAATTATGACGTAATCCAGTTCTTAAATCCGGTCCGACCACTAAACCAGTAAGGCGTCCAGTTTGATGTCTGATCCGATCTGAAAACATTGTCAGTCGGGACCGCACCTCGCAAATCCCTCAGAGAAACTCATTGCTAAAAAACCATCTGACTCAACTCTGAGTATTTTACTCAGAGGGAGATTTAAACTCATGATCTCTTTATTTACATGTTATAAGTATACTTTCTTAACCAGTTATGATAAAGATAATTGGTGTGCGCTTGCTAACCTAATGACCACAAACCATCAAACCAACGACAATTTTGTTAGAAAGCTACAATCAGTATGTTATTTACATTGAAGCAAAAAATTGTGCAAATGAAAAAGAAAAAGTAGAAGCTTAGCCCGCCAGTGGAAAGCGCCGATTGGTCAAATGGAGTACCAATGACTATCTATCTTCCTTTATTCCTCCCAAATATTTAACCTTAAAACATAATATCTTCATTTTTTGTTATTATTTTTTCCTACCTCAAAGTCTTCATCACGAAAACTTATACTTTGGAAATAGCTATGCTTGTAAGAAAAACAAACAATTCGAGCCATAAAATAAAACCTATATCACTGTTAGGGACCAACATGAAAAATTATTTATTGCAGATCAAATATGTTTGCTTGTTCTTGTATTTAAAGCAAAGTGTTCATGCTATTATTAAAGACTAGTTATTAAGCAATTAATGTGTGACATTTTTTTAAAAAAAATTTGTCACTCTTTTCTAATCGAAGTCATAAGTTTATTTTCTTTAATAACTTTTGACACGTATAACGTTTTATATAAGTTCGATTATGTTATCTATTTATTAATATAAATAAATTTGTAATAAATTAGATTTTTAATGATCTATTGGATGTGACACTTTTAGTTTTGCTTAATTGTTAAGGGCAACTTATTAACATAAACAAACAAACACACCCAGCATATCCCACTCAAGAGCAGTGTCTGGGGATAGGTGGTGACGAGTCTTTGCTCTATCTTGGAATCCTATTAACATAATAATTATATATTGAAACTTGATTTGCATTTAATTTTCACTCGATTTGACTCACATTGATGATTATAATATGAAATGAAAATACTTACAAGAGAATCGAGCGAGATTACCATTGGTAAAAAAAATATAATGAATATTTCTACTAGTTAAATCACTAGTTTGTATTATTATCAGTAGTGGATAAAATAATCTGGCATTAACATGTAATTAACAAATTCAGACAAAATAATCTGGTTGCATGCATTATTTCTTGTTGTTAGTGAAGTTAAACAGATAAGTTATTATATTTATTATTTTAGAAAAATAATAAAGGGACCTCCACGATGAAATTATGGGAAAGAGTTATTGACACGAGAATTAGACGAGAAACTCAGATAGCGTCAAACCAATTTGGATTTATGCCAGGACGCTCTACGACAGAAGCAATACACGCCATAAGGAGGATAATGGAGAAATACAGAGAAAAGAAAAGGGACCTCCATATGGTATTCATCGACCTAGAAAAGGCCTATGACAGCATTCCGCGTCAACTAATTTGGGAAAGTCTACGACTTAGAAGGGTACCGGAGAGGTATATCAAAATAATCAAGGATATGTATGATGGGGCAAAAACGTGTGTGCGAGCCCCGATCGGAGACACAGACTCTTTCAAAGTGGAAGTGGGACTCCACCAAGGATCGGCACTGAGCCCATTTCTCTTCACAGTAGTGTTGGATGAGATGACCAAGTCTATACAGCAGCCAGCTCCGTGGTGCATGCTCTTTGCGGATGATATTGTCTTAATATCGAATCTAAAAGGGTGCTTAACGACAAGCTAGAACAGTGGAGAGCAGCACTAGAGCGCAAAGGTTTAAGGATAAGTCGCTCAAAGACAGAATACATGCATTGTAACTTTAGTGGCGAGGCGGAAGAGGACATCCAAATCAGTATTCAGGGTATGGCGGTCCCACAAACGTCTAGGTCCAAATACCTGGGCTCGTACTTGCAGGAGGACGGAGAGATACACAGTGATGTAGCGCACCGTGTTCAAGCAGGATGGTGCAAGTGGAGAGCAGCATCAGGGATCCTATGTGATAAGAGGTTCCCAACAAAACTAAAGGGAAAGCTATATCGAGTGGCAGTACGTCCAGCTATGTTATATGAAACAGACTGCTGGGCCATAAAGAAATCGCACGAGAAACAAATAGAGGTAGCGGAAATTCGAATGCTGAGGTGGATGTGCGGTCACACAAGACTTGACCGAATAAGAAACGAAGTGTATCGACAGAAGCTAGAAGTGGCCTGTATCGCAGATAAAATACGAGAGGGAAGATTAAGATGGTTTGGGCATGTCAAGAGGAGACCAATGGCGGCACCAGTTAGAGCAGTAGAGAACATCATCTTAGAGGGTAGGAGGAGTAGAGGAAGACCTAGATTGACTTGGGATGAGGTAATTAGGCGAGATATGATACACCTGCACCTCTCTGAGCACATGATCGAGGATAGGACTGAGTGGAGGCGTAGAATTAAAATTAAGGACTTCTAATGTGACCTATAGGAAGGAAGGGTATTTGAAGTCAGGTTACGGGCCTGATGTCTAAGTAGCCCATATCTGCCCTTTAACGGTGATTCTACATGCACCCAGGATATATGTATGCTATGTGTTGTATGATTTATTGTGTACTGTAGGCTATGTGTTGTATGATTTATTGTATGATGTCCTGCTAGCGATATGGCTTTTTGTTTACTGTTTGCTATGTGTTGTATGATTTATTGTATGTTGTCTTGCTACCAGTATGGCTTTTGCTATCGAGTCGGGGGTCTCATTGGAAGCGGTCTCTCTACCTAACAAGATAGAGGAAAGACTCGCCTACACCTACCCTCCCCAGACCCTGCTCTTGAGCGGGATATACTGGGTTGTTTGTTTGTTTGTTTATATTTCTATATATATGAATTGGATTAGATACATAAATTTAATTTTGTAAGAAAGTGCAGTAAACAACTAAGCATTTGATCAAACTAATTTAATGCTTGAGATTAACATATGACACTTTTGTATTTAATTAGAATTTAATTAGAAGCCCATTATGGTTACGAGAGGCATAAGACAGCATTAACCTTTTTCGTGTTTTTTAAATTAAATATGAGTTTCATCAATTTTATAAAACTCATATAACTTTTATATGTTTCATTTTTTTAATATCTCATAAAATCAAAGATTATTTTCTCTTTAACATATGTATAATACTAGGTTAGTTCCGTGTATTACACGGAATGAATAAATAAAATATTAAATAATTAGTAATCAAAATTTATACATTATAAAATCATGTATAAAGATAAAATATGATTATAATTACGTATAAATAGCTACTTTAAATAAATAAATAATAATATATTTTTCTTAAACTTTATTTTATAAATTTTTTAAATATTTTATTTAAGAAAAATGTATTTTCTAAGAAAAAGTTCGTTGTATTATGTATTTTGTAAAATTTTTATTTTTAAAAAGTTTGTTTTAATTCAAAAATAGGTTTTTTATTTATAAAATTAAACATTTTTAATTTAAAAGTAGTATGAGTAAAATTATTAGTATTTAATATTATTATTAATAATATAGAGAAATGAGAAAATTAATATTACATATAGGCTAAAATCGCATTAATTAAATGGATTATAGTTAGTAATAAACACAAAGAGTTAGATTATAATATTTTAATATTAACTATAATTAAAATAATATATACGTAATAATTCAAGAAATAAAACAATTATACTATTTTTAACTTTCTTATCTAAATAGTTTCATTTTTAGACATTTATTTTAAGTTTTTTATTAAAATTAATTTTTTTATCAAAATCTTGTTTCTTTTTGAAAACCATGATTTGTAATTATTTTGGTTGTTTTAATAAGACTGTTTTTGAAAGATTTCACCTTTATAATTTTTTTGAAATAAAATGACTTAAAATATTTTGCTTAAAAATGTTTAGTGTTTTAGAAAATTTAATATTATATAATTTTTTGTTTTTTATTATTTAGATTTTAATTAAAAGATGTGATTTTTAACTTCATAAATTATATTTTTAAAAAAAATGTAGTTTGATTTTATAAAATGTAGATAAGAGAGAGAAAATATCAATTAATAAAATTAATTTTAGTAAGAGAGAGAAACTTTTATTACAGTATTAGCATTTTAATTACTATAACCCTTTTGAGGGAAAATTAAAGTGTGAATGTGTAGAAATTTGACAAGTGGCTAAAAGTGTGTTAAAAACTTGACAAGTGGCAAAAAAAACATTCTTTTATTAGATATAGATTTCCATACTTTTTTTAATAAAAAATGCATTTGTTTTAAAAGGTCTACAATGTCATGCCCTATAGTGGTGCTATAATACAATATTTATTGTGTTGTTATCCTAATTTAAAATGTTCTAGTATATATGTGGTTTTTGAATTTATTTTTTGTTGTTATGAACCTAAGGTTGAAAAAGTTTCTTTAATTATAGAAAGTAGGTGATGTTATCACGTTATACATTGTGATGTCTTGGGTATAATGATGTTATATAGTTATGGTGTTGTTATATGTGTACAAATCTTCTTTCATAAATGAAAGAAAATACATTCCTCCATAAAACTCATACGTGTACGCTAATCACCTTCTTAATACTTCTTGTATTTTTTTTATAAAAATAACATTTTATCCCTGTATATATAGCTATCAATTTTGTAGTTATAAAGGAGACATAATAACTACCCATAAGGGTGGTGTGGTACACCATGAATGCAGGGGCCACAATATTATGCTTCTTATCAATTTAAAAAGACATATAATTGAATTTCCAACTAAAACTTTATTATTCGAAAAGGATACTTTTTTTTTAAAAAAAAAATGATACTAAAAAGTAAAACACAACTAGCTTACTAGAGAAAAAAACACCACTTAATAATGCTGCAACTTGTGCGGCAGATCTCCGGCAACAGCGGGCAGATCTCCGTGAGCGTCCCCAGATCTCCGGCAACAACGGGCAGATCTCCGCAAGCGTCCCCAGATCTCCGCAAGCGTCGCCACCGTGGTAGCCGCCTTCAAAACCGCCGACGACTCGTCCAACGCTTCACCGCGTTTGAGAATCTTGAACTGTCCAATCACAAGCGTCTTAGCGAAGGCAACAGCGGGCGGATCTGCGACCATCGTGGCTGTCGACTTGTTTCTTCCGAACGCCGGTGAGCGTCTTACAGAAAGAAGAAAGGGGAGTGGGTGACGCTCCGATTTGACTGTTTATGTTGGGAAGGAGGACATTGACCCTCCGATTTGACTGTTTCGTTGAACTCCGGCGACCCTACATCCGAGCTCCAGTTATCGGCGACCTGCAAGCGACTCTGCACCCCTAGTTAAGCTTTCACTTGGTAGCAGAAGAGACGTGGCTGCCAACAGGGGAAAGGAAAAAACCTAAAGATGGCGGACAGGCAGCAAGAAGAGCGGCGAAAAGAAGACGAAGAGTGGCAGGTTCCTCACTATCGAAAAGGTAGACGGGAAAGGAGAATGAAACGTCCGATTCAAAGGTAATACGAAGTTCTTTGTTTCGAATCTTCACCCTAAGTGCTCGTCTGCAGATTTGAAGGGTATTTTTCGTCGTTTGGTTCGTAGAGGTTTGGGTTTTGTTTTTTAGTGGAGTCAAAGATGCGTTAAAGATGTTGGGTGAGATGAAAGATTTGTGGATGGGGTCCTATAAGCTTTTTGTATCCCTGGCTCGTTATGTAGATGGGGCGAGAGTGGATGAGCAGATGGATGCGTCCAAAAGGAAAGGTAAAGAGAAGGATCATGAGCAACATGCAAACAGTAACGTAGGGGTGGACCGGTTTCATGCAAACTATAGTGTAGGGGATGCAAATCAAGGTCTTCGGCGGCGCGGCTGAAGGGGTTGGGGGTGTCAATACAGGAAGTTCGCGATCGTTTCTTGACTCGGTGCTTAATAGGAACAAGGTTGATGTCTATCGGTCGACGATAATGTTGAAGGGTTTGCTCAATGGCATAGGGTGGCTATCATTGGTAAGGTTATAGATTTCAATACTTTAAATAATCTACGTTCGTGTCTTACTGGAAGAGGTTGGAAGGATGTGGATATTAAGTATGTTGGTGGTCTCACTGTGCTCTTGGTATTCAAATCAGAGGAGTCTTGTACCAACTATTGGTTGAATAAAGAATTGGTGGCAAACTTGTTTGTATCGTTAGACAAATGGGATGGGAATTATGGGATGTCAGAAGAAAGGTTAGTGTGGTTACAGGTTTTTGGGGTTCCGATACAGTTGGCCATTGACCAGGTTTTGATATGGTGGGGAGTCGGTATGGAGAAATAGTTAAACCGGCTAGGGTAACCTTGGAGGAAAAGAACTTCTCGGTGGTGTATATTGGGGTGTTAAGTAAAATAGGGCTAAGGTTGTGGATCAGGTGGATGTAAGGTGGAGGGGTAAGTCTTATAGGTTGTGGATAGATGAGGATGATAGTGAGTGGGCACCGGATTGTGTGGAGAAGAGGAGGTTTCGAATGTTGACATGGTTGAAGATAATGTGGACACTCGGTCGCAGTTGGATAAGAATGAAGAGGTTCAAGGGGTGGAAGTAGAGGAGGGGGAGGTTATGAAGGAGCGTAGTGAAGAGGATAATGCCATTTTCGATACCGGGGCAAGATCTTTAGAGGAAGACAAAGCTGCTAGTGTTCGGAAAAAATTTAAACGGAGATCGGCACGTAAAAGTAGAGGAGAAGCGTCCAACTCGCAAGAGAGGCCTAAGAAACGTCACAGGGAGGATAACGATATTTGACTTGGACAGGTTGATCGGTATGTGGATCATGCTACAGAGTCCGAGGAGGTGGTACAGGGGGTGGAGTTTTGCACTCCGGATCTCAATCGTACTACAGAAGAGGTGGTTAGTCACATAGAAGATGATGGTGTGGATGGGATAGAAGATGATGGTATTGATGTGCAAGGACGGATATCGTTGGAAGAAGAAGTTCGCAAGACAGTGCATGCAGGTGAGGTTTTAGGTGCTACAAATATAGGTGAGTTTGTTCAGGAACTTAATGTGATGATTAGCGAAGAAGGGTTTCAATCGGTTGCTCAATGAATCTTTATCTTTGAACATTCGTGGGTTAAGGAATTCTAGTAAAGCGGAATGGGTTCGTAGTATTCGAGTGCAACATGGGGTGAACTTTATTATGTTGCAGGAGACACAACTGGTGTCTGTGGAAGAGGTGGACGTCGGAAGCTATTGGGGTAGAGGAGAGTTTTCGTTCGAGTGGGTGCCGTCTTCGGGCAGATCGGGTGGATTGTTATCGTTGTGGGACTCTTCGTTGTTCAAAATGGTTACAGTTCATAAATTGCCGAATGTTTTGAATGTTGGTGGTAGCTTTGTTGGTAGCAGTGAGATGTTTCATATGCTAAATGTCTATGCTCCCCACAATACGGTTTTGAAGAGGAATCTTTGGTTGGAGATTGGTGGTCAAATTGGGCTCGGGGAAGGGTGTTGGGTGGTCGCCGGGGATTTCAACTCGGTTCGGTTCGAAGATGAAAGGAGGAATTCTATGTTTAATGTGGCAGAAGCGAATGAATTTAATTCATTTTTGGACGACTCCAATTTACATGAGTATTCTCTTAAAGGTCACCGGTTTACGTTTGTAGCGGGAGATAAATTGAGCCGGATCGACAGGGTCTTCGTCAATTGGAATCTTTTTTCAGCTTGGTCTTTGGTGGATTACATTGCGTTGGATAGAAAGTGGTCGGACCATAATCCGCTGTTATTAAAGACTAATAATAGAAACTTCGGCCGAAGCCGTTTCGGTTTTTTAACTCGTGGCTTGAGCGTAAAGATTTTATGGAGGTGGTCAAAAGGTCGATGGGCAGGTGTTTGTTCGAGGGGGAACCGGATACGTGTTTGAAGTTGAAGTTCAAAGATTGAGGGATGATATTTCGGCTTGGGTTAAGGAAACTTTTGATAAGGAGAGGGCAGAATATGCGGGTCTGGAACAGGAGCTATCGTGTATAGATAATCTTTTGGAGGAAAGGCAACTTTTGGAAGATGAGGTGTGGTCGCTAGAGGAGATTAAACGTCGTCTAAAAGAATTGGAATTGCATCGTAATAGGGATTTGAAACAGAAAGCTAGAAATAACTGGTGATGATAACACCAGATTTTTCACGGTTGTATAAATAAGCGGAAGGCGTCTAATTATATTCCGGGTTGGGTAGTTCAGGGGGTTTGGGAAACGAAGCCGGAGATCATGAAGAGGGAGGTTAGAAGTTTCTATGGCGCAAGTTCAAAGAATCTTTATTCGTGAGACCTAGACTGGATTGTTATGGGCTAAAAAAATTGGTTTAATGATGCCGATTTACTGATTCAGAGTTTTTCTAGCCAGGAGATAAAGGACGCGGTATTGGCTGTGGCGCAGACAAAGCCCCGGGGCCGGATGGCTTCAACTTTCGTTTTATTAGAGCCTTTTGGGATGACTTTCAGAAGGATTTCAATGACGTGTTGCGGCATTTTCATGAGGGGGTATTTTTAGTTCGGGGGTTGGGTCTTCGTTTATAACTATGATTCGAAGATTGGCGATCCGGTTGAGCTTTCGGATTTTAGACCAATTAACTTGATTTGGAGTATTAGTAAGGTTGTGTCTAAGGTTTTGGCGAATCGTCTAAAGTTGGTCTTGGGTAAAGTAGTTTCGGATACGCAGTCGGCTTTCTTGTCCGGAAGGTACATTCTTGATGGTCCGTTAATGGTGAATGAGGTGATTTCGTGGGCTAAGAAACGGGATAAGAAAAATTTCTTATTCAAAATAGATTTCGATAAAGCGTTATGATAATGTTAATTGGGAGTTCCTCTTGTCCATGATGGAGCAAATGGAGTTTCCTTTGAAGTGGCGACAATGGATTAAAGGGATTTTAGCTTCGGCTAGATCTTCGGTTCTTGTGAACGGGTCCCCAACGTTCGAGATTAGTTGTGAAAAGGGTATACGGCAAGGAGATCCCATTTCGCCTTTTTTATTTATTATAGTGATGGAGGCGTTTTCGGCTATGATTAAGGCTTCTCAGTTAGGCATGTTTGATGGGGTGGTGCTCCCGAATGGCGGTCGGTTTTGTCTCATCTTTTATTTGCTGATGATGCCATATTAAGGGCGAGTGGTCCGATTTTAATTTTGATAATATGAGGAGGATTCTGCGGGTTTTACTTGTGCTCGGGACTAAAATCAACCTTCACAAATCCGTTTTGTATGGTATAGGGGTGGATAATGAGGAGATGAGGATCAAAGCGGAGTCCTTAAGGTGCAAACAGGGTCATTTGCCGTTTACATATCTTGGTATAAAGGTTGGTGCCAACATGAATAGAGTTGCTAATTGGGATCCTGTCATCAATACATGTAGAAAGCGATTGGCTAAGTGGAAAGCGACTTCGTTATCGATTGGTGGTCGGGTGACTTTAATCCAATCGGTGCTTACAAGCCTCCCTACTTATTACTTATCGTTATTCAAGGTGCCGAAGAAAGTTGTTAAGGAGTTAGAAGGGTTAATGAGAAGGTTTTTATGGGGAGGATCTGAGGACGTGAGAAAAATTCTTGGGTGGCTTGGGATAATATTACTAGACCGAGACAGGAAGGTGGTCTGGGAATCGGGAAATTGGAGATTTCTAACAAGGCTCTTATAGTGAAATGGATTTGGAGATACTTAAATGAGCAAACCAGTTGGGAGAAAGGTAATAACTTCTATCCATGGTTCGAACAAAGGATGGGGTTGGGCTCCGGTCAATAAAGGTATTACTAGTGTATGGAAGAATAGCGCTACAATGTGTAATCGATTGAGGGTGGACGGCAAGGATCTTGGTAATGTAATTCGAGGTGTTATAGGGGATGGGAAAATATTCGGTTTTGGTTGGATACATGGTTAGGTGACGAAACTTTTAAGTGAAGTTTCCTACCTTGTATGCTTTGGAGAGTGATAAAAGGCTTGTGTGGCGGACCGTCTTTTGACTAATGGCTCTACCAAAGTAATCAAGTGGAAGTGGAGGAGAGCTTTATCTAGTTCTGAAGAGTTGAGCGAAAGGGGGACCTGGAACATTGGTTTGAAGGGGGTTAACATGAATAGAGACGCGGATACTGGAGCTGGCACTGTGGTAACATTATGGGGAGGATCTGAGGACGTGAGAAAAATTCTTGGGTGGCTTGGGATAATATTACTAGACCGAGACAGGAAGGTGGTCTGGGAATCGGGAAATTGGAGATTTCTAACAAGGCTCTTATAGTGAAATGGATTTGGAGATACTTAAATGAGCAAAACCAGTTGTGGAGAAAGGTAATAACTTCTATCCATGGTTCGAACAAAGGATGGGGTTGGGTGGGTCCGGTCAATAAAGGTATTACTAGTGTATGGAAGAATAGCGACTACAATGTGTAATCGATTGAGGGTGGACGGCAAGGATCTTGGTAATGTAATTCGAGGTGTTATAGGGATGGGAATAATATTCGGTTTGGTTGGATACATGGTTAGGTGACGAAACTTTTAAGTGAAGTTTCCTACCTTGTATGCTTGGAGAGATGATAAAAAGGCTTGTGTGGCGGACCGTCTTTGACTAATGGCTCTACCAAAGTAATCAAGTGGAAGTGGAGGAGAGCTTTATCTAGTTCTGAAGAGTTGAGCGAAAGGGGGACCTGGAACATTGGTTGAAGGGGGTAACATGAATAGAGACGCGGATACTTGGAGCTGGCACTGTGGTAACAAAAGAGAATTCTCTGTGCAGAAGTTAAGAAATGTTTAATGGTTCCAATGACGATAGGTTTGGTTTACCTGGAGCAAGTGGGTTCCCCTAAAGTGAACATTTTCATGTGGCGTCTTGTGTTGGATCGGTTACCGACTAAAATGGCTTTGGTTCGAAGACATATCCAGGTGAATAACGTGATTTGTAGCTGGTGCGATTTTAATGAAGAGACAATTGAGCATCTTTTTACCGGTTGCGGTATTTCGGATGGTGTTTGGAATGGCATCACTAGATGGTGTCGGATTCCGGAGATCTACGTTTTCATGTTACTGATTTGGTGAACCTTCATGAGACGAGCGGTACGAAGGGAATTAAAAAGGAAGTCTTGAAAGGGGTGATCATTATTGCTTGTTGGATGTTATGGAAGGGCTAGGAATGGTAAGATTTTTGAGAATAAGGAGCCTAAAGTGGGTAGAGATTCTTGGCGGAGATCAAAGATATTGTCGTTCCTTTGGTACAAAAATAGGTTTAAAAAAAAGGTTGTGGATTGGGATAGATGGTCTAGATTTGAGTTGATGTAATTGTTTTTTGGTTGTTTTTCCGGCTTGCGTTCCCTTCTTGGGGTTTGTTTTGTCGTTTTTTCGGTGTGAATGAAAGTTAATTTTCAAAAAAAAAAACTAGCTTACTAGAGTTCTCTCTTGTGCTCCAATACTCTCTGTCACTACCTTAATTATTTCTACCCACAAATAATATGACTTTATTCTTCCACAATGTTTAATTCGTTATCTTTATTATTATCGATTTAACAGTGTCGTATTAAATAAACACCCCATTATTTTAAATAAACATCTCAAATTTCTATACGGGTCGTATAGCCCCATACGCGTCGTATAAGGGGGTCGTATAGCCCGATACGGGGCGTATAACCCTCTGACAGCCCCTGATTTTTCCTCGTAGTCAGTGTCGAAATTAGCTATACGCGTCGTATAGCCCTATATGTGTCGTATAGGGGGGTCGTATAGGGCTATATGGGGCGTATAGCTCTCTGACACCCCCTGAATTTTCCTCGTTTTCAGTGCATTCGACCCTATACGTTGCGTACGGACCATACACGACGTATAGGGGGATGTCGATTTAAAAAAGTGGGTTGTCTATTTATTAGGACCCTTTAACAAATACCCGTAAAATCCGTACACGTTGTATATATGCTTTAATATAAAGTAGGAGAGAATGAGATTTGACACCTAAAATAACATCATATGGTAAGTGATATTTTGGGCTTTTAAAGAAAAAAGGTAGCTCGATTAATTATATTTTATACTTGCACATGAAGTTTCCTATTTGTTGCCTCTTAAACAACTTGTTTATCTGACAACTTCACATCATAAATTAAATCTAGAGATACTAAAGTTTAAAAGGTATTTACAACTGAAGTGGGAGAATAAACGTAACTCATCAAATAACGTGTTTAAGTTCTCCCATTATGTAACTTTTTCTTTTGCTCTTTGCGCAAGGTATTTCTTTCCCTCTCTTGAGAGTATATACATGAATATTTGCGTGTGTGGTAAACGGCTCAAGCAAAGCTCAGATAAGCGCATGTAATCCAACGATCACAACATCTCATAGTTTAACGTGTTATCATCATAAACTCAAACTTGTAAATCACACTATATGTTAAAAGACAAATGTGAGAGGGCTTATATCACATATTGTTAGGCCATAAGCACAAATTGAATCAAGGCATCATGGTTGTAGAGGTTTGCGAGTAACAACACACTGTTCTCGAGATCTGTCTCGTCAAAGTTGCACCTGATTTAAAGTGTATCACCTACGTTTAAGCTCATCATAGCCACGCAATAAAGCCTAACCAACTAAATTTGACCAAAGGATAATCGAGAGCTTCCTCGAAAAAAAAAAACGGGTTAAAAATCTCCTCGTGAACCCATTGATACCTCAGACGGTCTAATACCCACGATCATCGGTCTAATGGAACAAACAGAAATGCAACCACAACCAAACATACTGAAAAACCAATTACATTACGAACCCACGACAGTGGACCCCAACACAGGCAACGTAATCGTGATCCAACATCAGAATTCAGGAACGCATCAGAAAATAAAAGCATCTCAGATCAAGCAAGGTTTAGAGGCAACAAAGACAGGCACCAGGACCTATTTTGCTCCCCAAAAAGTCATAAAAGTAATGAAAAACCCTTTCAAATCCATACTTTAGGTCAACAATCAAGAAACGTATTTACATCTGAAAACAATGAAACACAACCAAAAAGGGACTACAACTGATCCATGAATATTTTTCCACTACCTCATACTTTAAGACACATACCATTTAATACATTTTTGTTTCACCCATTGGATTTAGATTAGCAGATGCTGATTTCATTTTTTGGGAGAAGACAACTTCAATTCAGTTAGCGGTTCACTCCGGATTAAGCTTCGAAACGTCATTCCCGAAACCTGCAACCTAAAGTTTGTTCGCGGGTTATCATGAATACACAACTGCATAACAACGTTCTATATTCCAGACTAGTTTAGATATCCCGTCCGACCAGCGGCCTGGTTGTTAGATATGGATATTAAAAACTTGATGGCTTCGTGTTACTTAAAGTTCAGAAAATAGTCATTACAATATCAACTCGCACACTCATCTACTCTAGTCCTAATTTTACACCATAATTAATCTACACTAACCCATTATACTAACCATTATTGACTGTGCTTCAAATGTTAATGAGGAAAACCATTACCATAACATTTAGTGTGACAATAAAGTATATATATACGATATCCATACAAACAAAAGAGTTCGAACTCGCAACATCAAGCATCAAGTAGAACTAATATAAAGATATCATCTGTCACAGGCATTTCATCAACACCTTACCTGCATTCCTGTTATAATCACAAATCACCCAATTCAATCACTCAATCTTGCGTAAAGTCACTTCATTCAACCAAACATCACAAAGATCAATCAAAACTTCAAAAAAAACACAAACCCAAAAGAAGAAGATTCACCATTCATCATCATCATTCATAAAACCAACATAATCCCCAATATCCAAATCAAAACCACAACAATCAACAAAAGTACAAAACCAACAAACATCTCACCTCTAAACCTCCGAAGAACCCTGAGATTCCAACTCAATTCCACCTTCTCGTGTCGTCTTCTTCGACGAAACCCTTTTGGCACGGGAACCGCGAGAAAAGTCTTATCTTGCTAATGGGTTTACACTTCTCAAGCTGCACAATATCCCCAATTGGAACTGATTATCGGGGTCATGAGCTGAAACTTCTTCTTCTTGCGGACTCTGCGTTGTACTTGGGGTGAGGTGCGAGTCGAACGACTTCGACGTTGACGGTCTTGTCGTTGGTGTTGCAGATGACGCGGCCTTGGAGGGCCTCATGGCGCGAATTGGGGGGCGGAGGGTGGTGGCGACGGTGGTGGTGGTGGCGCGGAGGGGGCGGTGGAGATGGCGGTGGTGCCATGGAGGAAGGTGGTGGAGAGATTTAGGGATTTGAATGGGAAATTGGGAGGTGAAGATGGAGGAGAGACATGGTGTTGTGATTGGTTTTTGGATAAGAAATTGAGAAGATGATGATGATGATGGTATTTAGTATTTAGAGATTGGGTGTTTGGTGGTGGTGCTTCGCGTCTATTCTTGTTAGGGTGGTCGTTCGTTAGGATAACTTTTTGTGATGGTAAGAAATTAAAATAATAAATCGTAACAAATAATTTATATATAGAGTAAATTATTATTTGGATTTATAATTTTTTATTTAAGTTGTATTCATATAATTTTAAAGTTTTAATTTGCTCTTTAATGTTTTATTTATGTTTCTATTTGAGTTCTAACCCTAACGACTTTAGATTTAACCGTTTTTTTTATAAATTAATAAAAATATCATTAATCATCACTTTATTAAAACTCACCCTCACATCTGATGTAACTACATCATCATCTCATCATCAATCTTACTCCACCTGTCATCTCTCTCTCCTCTCTCTCTTTCTCTCTCTCTTATCTCTCTCTTCTCTCCCCCCCCCCCCCCCCCCCCCAATAGTGGCAACGATCAAACCGCGGTTACAGTTACACCTTCCGATGATTTGATACGGTTCCTTTGATCACAAACACTACAAGAAAAATGACTTTTAGCAACAAAATTCTATAGCAAGGACATAATGTCCTTACTATAGCACACTAAAAGACAAAAAGTAGAGCCAATTGATTTTCTAGTTTGACCAGACCTTTAGCAAGACAATGTTCTTGCAGTACAGTTTTCAGATTTTTTTTTGTTTTTTAATTAATTTTATTGACTGTGAAAATATATAAAAGGGCGGGACTTTTTTTACTAGATCTATAGCAAGAACAATGTCCACGCTATAGATAAATACGTATTTTTTTAATTTTCAATCCCACCAAACTTAAAAATATCGCGTAAATACTTATTTTGATTCCCTCTAAAACTAAAAAAATCCCGGGTCACATATTGTGAGGACATTGTCCTCGCTGAAAGTATTTTTGAATTTTGATTTTGTTTTTAAATCGAAATACAAAATATTGTATTTAAATATGTTTTCAGTTTTCGTAAATGAAAGAAAAATCCGCTCAGATTTGCAATAGTGTATGTGTGTATGTATATATATATGTGTGTGTATGTATGTATTTGTGTCTTTTGTATGTATATATGCATGACACGTATTTATTACATGTATGTGTGTATGGTGTATGTATATATCGTGTATGTATGTATAATATGTATGACATGTTTGTATTTAATTATCACATATACAATGTACAATGTATTTATGTATATATACATACATAAGGCATGTATGATATATAATGTACAGTGTATGTATTTATGTATAGATATACCGTGTGTGTATGTATGACATGTTGCATATACGTATCATATGTATAATGTACAATGTATGTATGTAATACCTGTATATATGCTCTGTAAGTATGACATGTATGTATGTACGTATCACGTGTATAATATACAATGTATGTATGTATGTATTATATATGTGTGTGGTGTGATGTATGTATGTATGTATTATGTATGTATGTATGTATGTATGTAGGTATGTATGTATGTATTATGTAGTGTCTTTTGGTACGTATATATGCATGACACGTATTTATTACATGTATTTGTGTGTGTATGTATATATGGTTTGTATGTATAATATGTATGACATGTTTGTATTTACTTATCGCATATAAATGTACAATGTATCTGTGTATGTACATACGTGTATGTATGCATGCCATGGATGCATATACGTGTCCACATGTATCTATGTATGGATATATTGTGTATGTATGTATGGCATGTATGATGTACAAGTGTATGTATCAATGTATTGATATACTGTGTATGTATGCATGACGTGTATGCATATACGTATCACATGTATAATGTACAATGTATTATGTATGATTACTTGTATATATGCATTGTATATATGACATGTATGTATGTATGTACGTATCACATGTATCTATGTATGGATATACTGTGTATGTATGTATGGCATTTATGATGACAATGTATGTATCTATGTATGGATATACTAGTATGTATGTATGACATGTATGCATATACGTATCACATGTATAATGTACTATGTATGTATCATTACTTGTATATATGCACCGTATGTATGACATGTATGTATGTATGTACGTAGCACATGTATCTATGTATGGATATACTGTGTATGCATGTAAAATATGTATGGCATGTATGATGTACAATGTATGTATCTATGTACGATATATTACGTATAGTATGTATGACATGTGTGTGTATGTATGTATCACCTGTATAATGTACACTGTATATAAATAATAAAAAACATGCCCAGTATGTCCCACTAAAATATGTAATGTATATATGTATCTTGTATATATGTAATGTAGTATGACATGTATGTATATACGTATGTCATGTATGTATGTATGTATGTATGTATGTAATGTATGTATGTATGTATGTATGTATGTATGTATGTATGTATGTATTTATGTATGTATGTATGTATGTATGTAGGATGTATGTATTATGCAGTTATGTAGCATGCATGTATGTATGCATGCATGTATGGATGCATGCATGCATGGTGCATGCATGCATGCATGCATGCATGCATGCATGCATGCTGCATGCATATGCATGAATGTATGTATGTATGTATGTATTATGTATGTATTATGTATGTATGTATGCATGCATGCATGTATGCATGCATGTATTATGCATGCATGTATGTATGTATGTATGTATGTATGTATGTAGTATGTATGTATGTATGTATGTAGTATGACATGTATGACGTATAATGTATGTATGCACGCATTACATGTATATAATGTGTGTATGTACTATGTATACATGAAGGTATACATAGTAATAACCATCGTGTTGTGAATCATAAATTGAAGGTGTGACAAACATGATATTTACGTGTTTAGAAAGCCTTTAAACATTATACCAAAGCTCAAATCAAACACACGAGGCTCAATAAAGACCCATTAAGAAATCTATGTTCATTTTAGATTCAATTCGGTAATTCTAAGCTTAAGATAACCTTAAAAAAGTCATAATATGAATTATATAAGCTTATAAATAAACATTCAAACTGATAAACATTTAACGCTAAAAACATAATTTTAACGCGTTTCAAATCGCTTAACCATCATATAACTTTTAATACGACAAAATAAATATTTATAAAATATAATATTTTAAACTATTAAGATATAAAATTTATAACAATATGTGAAATAGATTCCAACGTAGAAACGGACCGACCAGTGCAAATTCCACCCCCTAACCTACCTATATAAACAAAATTACAATTTTATGGTTTCCCCCTTCTTCATTTTAGAGAGAGGCAGAGAAAGAGAGAAAGAGAGAGGCGGTCGTAGCCCCCCTCCCCCGATCTTTGGTTCCGGCGGCGACGGTGGTTCCGGCAAGTGTCGGTGAGTGACACACATACTCGGACTCTCCTTGACCCCCTAAACCCATGGTGGTGTTAGTTTCACCTAAAACGCAGCAGGTGAGGCGTGAATCGAAGGCGGTGGTGATGGTAACATGGGTTTTTAAAGGCGGTGATGGTTATGGTGAACCGGAAGTCACGTTGGTGATGATGGCTATGATGGAAACGATGGTGGTGACTGATTGTTGTTGTGGCTGCGAAAGGCGTTTGTCGTCTTCATCCACTTGTCGTTCGTTCGATCAGGTACCACTACAAGTATCTAAACCCTTTAGATTTTTTGTGTTTGTGTTTGTGATTGTGAGTTTAACCTACATTTTGATCTTGCAGGAGCTCCTATATTGATCTGATTCACAGTTGATGGTAGTTTTCGTCCTTATTTTTCATTTGGCTTTGGATTTTTATGATGAATGAACTATGTTTTGGGTTTAGATTGGGAATTATTGGGTTCTCTTCCAGCATAGTTTTAGGTTTTGGGTTTTCAAATGAGGTTATCTGAATTTATGAATTTATATGTTTTGCTTAGATAGAATGCCTAATTTAAGTTTTAGATTGGGAATTATTGGGTTCTCTTTCAGCATAGTTTTAGATTGGGAATTATTGGGTTCTCTTCCAGCACACCTAATTTCAGTACAAGGGAATGGGGTTATATATCATAGGACTTGTGTGTGTTGAATAATGGACTTGAGTAGTTAGTTTTGTTTTTACACCCTTATTTGAGGTTTTGTGACTGTTAGAAAGTGATTAATTATATCAATAGTTGGCTAAACTTTTGCAACATAGAACTTTTAAGTATGCAGCTATAGCTAAGTTTATACTTTCTTATAGCTAAGTTTAACATATCAGATGAGGATCAAAGCCATTCATTGAAGCCATTCATATGCTTTAAGATATGTGGTTTTGAATCCTGTTTTAAAAAGTACAAGTCAATGAAAAAATAAATCGCCGCAACGCGCGGAGTATATTACTAGTTGTTAATAATAACATATTTGGTAGTATGTAGTATAGGTTTTGTACATATTTGGTTGAAAGTATTATTTAATTGTTTGTTTATTATTAGTTATAGGTACTTTCTTTGGTTATTTTGCATAAATGACTAGATTTATATAATATCGATTATTTATTATTTT
Organism: Flaveria linearis; assembly: GCA_024085815.1. NCBI lineage: Eukaryota > Viridiplantae > Streptophyta > Magnoliopsida > Asterales > Asteraceae > Flaveria > Flaveria linearis. Next base: position 11,988,015 of record CM044015.1, read on the forward strand.
GTAACTATACAAGATGAATGAATGACCTACTTAGCCGGAAAGAAGGTGCAGCTAACCCGTTGACAGAGAAGCAGATCATGGATCAAGTATTGGGTACATGCCTCGGGTTTAACAGGGTTTGTGGGCATGTTGTGGGCGGTGAACAAAAGTAATAGATCCCGTCACCGCTACCAAAGTTACCATGGGACCAAGTCTATTGTATCGATCAGACATGACCGTGTAAGTCACTTTTAAAGCAAATATATATATATATATATAATATAAATTGTAATGTAAGTTTGGTAGTATGTAGTATAGGTTTTGTGCATTTTTCATGTGTTACGTACAACGTCAGATTGATGGAAAATATCCGAGTCTAATTTATACTTTCAAGGAGAGGTGCTCTAAAAATGGGAAAATCCCATTACCACAACTTGCTCAACAACAATATGTAAGTAATCAGTTAGTTATTTGGCTATTTTTAGTTTTAGGCACTTCCGTTGGTTAATTTGCATAAATGATTAGATTTATATAACATTGATTATTTATTATTTTGTAACTATACAGGATGAAATGAATGACCTACTGAGCCTACAAGAAGGTGCAGCTAACCCGTTGACAGAGAAGCAGATCATGGATCAGGTATTGGGTACACGTCGTGGGTTTAACAGGGGCCGTGGACCTGTTGTACCCGGTTTGGCCCGATACACTTCATCATCTTCTAGTCCAGGACCATCTACCCCACCACCACCTGTCTACACCCAAGAACAAGTCAATGAAAAGCTGGCATCATCAAAGAAAAAATATACGCGCCTTGCTACTAAATTGGAAAATGTTGTAAAAGGTTTGGCAGAACACAATATTGTGATTGAATTTGACTCTGATTGCGAGAGCGACAACTCTGACTAGGTTATCCTAATGTTCTTATGAACTTAGATCTTGGTATTAAATTATGTAACCGAATTTATCATTTGAACTTAGATCTTGATATTAGATTATGTAACCGATTATGGTATGATGATATTTTGGTTGTATGATTGATTATATCATTGGTGTTTGATGGAAATCTGAAAAACAGAACAGGCATTGACCCAGAAAAATTCTGGGCGGGAAGCTGCATTTACAGCAAAAATGGCAGTGAAATTCCCAGTCATTCAGCAAGGACAAAGTCCTCTCTAAAGTCTTTAGCAATGATAAAATAAATACTATAAAAAGTCCTCTCTAAAATACAGCAAGGACTTTGTCCTTGCTGTAGGGTATTTAATAAATACACGTATAATGTATAATTATATTAACAAATACGTTTATAATACATTTATACATGTATAATGTATAAATATATGCTATATGTATTTTTATAATTATTTAAAGTAAATTTTATAGTGAGGACAAAGTCCTTGCTGTAGGGTATTTAATTAGTTTTTCAAAAATCAGAGATGTCCTCGCTGTATTCGTTGACTATCCTCGCTATAGACCTGTAGCCACGGGCTTTGGCGAGGAGATTCCAGCGAGGACATGTTCTCGCTATACATCTTCAGTGAGGACATTCTAACATTTAGCGAGGAATTTTGTCCTTGCTGAATGTCATTTTTCTTGTAGTGAAACTCGAATGCCACAACGAGTTAGCTAGGATTCAATAAGAGAACTCACAAACTGAAATCTCAAAGTGAAAGTGATAATTAGAAATCAAAAGTCCCCTTCTCATTCATTCAAGTTGAGTTTAAATACTGGAACTAACATATATGATCCCCACGTTGATCATGGCAACAATAAAGGAAATAAACTAAAAAGTAGCAACTAACTCTGACTGAACAATTATTCAAAGCTAAAATACTCGACTTATTCAACTAAAAGAAATAAACGTGGGTTAAGAAAGCATGCTTTAAGTCACGTGAGTTATCCAATTCATCAACACCTTTGGAGTATCCGTTGAAGTAGTCGTTACAACCGGGTCGCTATCATCCTCCCCATCGTGAGAGAAGTTTGTCCTCAAACTTGGAATACCATCTTCATCATCGTAGTATGGTCGGAGGTCAGCCACATTAAACGTACCTGAAACAGTTGACTCACCAGGAAGGTCCACCTTGTATGCATTGTCATTAACTCTTTCCAGAATTGTAAAAGGACCATCAGACCTAGGACTGAGTTTGGAGCGCCTCTTCGTAGGGAATCTTTCTTTTCTAAAATGAACCCACACCAAGTCACCTGGTTCAAATCGGATAAAACGACGGTGTCGATCAACCCGCTGTTTAACCCGAGCATTTGCTTGTTCAATTCGGGTACGCACATCCTTGTGTAATTTCTTTATCTCCACTGCACGTTCCGCTGCCTCAGGACTGAATTTTGTTGTGGTATCCAGCATAGCAAGATCGAGAGGGGTTGTCGGATTACTACCATACACAATTTCGAAAGGACTTAACTTGGTAGTGGAATGCGGTGCCCTGTTATAAGCAAATTCCGCCTGAGCTAACACTTCTTCCCAGCCCTGCACATGCTTCTGTACAAGTACTCGCAGTAGTGTTCCCAAAGTACGGTTGGTTACTTCCGTTTGCCCATCCGTTTGGGGGTGACTAGATGTGCTAAACTTCAGCTTGGTTCCCATCTTCCCCAAAGTCAACCAAAAATTACTTAAAAATTTCGTATCACGATCGCTAACCATAGACTTGGGAATGCCATGTAAACGCACAATCTCTTTAAAATACAGATTAGCAATAGCTACCGTGTCATGACTAGTAGAACATGGAACGAAATGACTCATCTTAGAAAACCGGTCTACGACCACCATAATGGAATCTGATTTTCTGCGTGAACGAGGTAATCCAGTGATAAAATCTAAACTCACATCCTCCCATGGAGCTTGTGGTACTGGAAGAGGCATATACAACCCGTGATCCTGCACTTTACTTTTAGACCGTTGACACACTAAACAACGACGAATTAGATAGCCCACATCTCTCTTAATCCTTGGCCAGAAAAAATAAGAAGTCAGCACCTCTACAGTTTTCTCGATACCAAAGTGACCCACAAGGCCTCCTTCATGAACTTCTTTAATCAACATTTCGCGCACCGAATGGCAAGGAACATATAACCGGTTTCGTTTAAAAAGATATCCATCATGTAAATGAAAGTCTTCTGTCACACGTACCAAACACTTCTGGTAGATTTCGCCAAAATCACGGTCACCCATATAATATTCTTTAAACAACTCCAGCCCAATTACTCTAGGCTGCACCATCTGAATAAGATAACCACGACGCGAAAGAGCATCAGCACCCCGATTCAGCACCCCTGACTTATGTTTAATTATGAAAGTGAATGATTGTATGTATTCGACCCATTTGGCGTGATGAGGCTGAAGTTTATGTTGCCCCTGAATGTATTTGAGGGCCTCGTGATCAGAGTGTAATACAAACTCTTTGCCAATCAAATAATGATTCCAATGATCCAGCGCCCGAACCAAAGCATAGAACTCTTTATCGTATGTCGAATAGCGGAGCTTAGTATCATGTAACTTCTCACTGAAATAGGCTATCGGACGTCCTAATTGGGTGAGGACAGCGTCGATCCCTACTCCGGATGCGTCACACTCGACCTCAAAAACCTCATCAAAATTTGGTAGAGCAAGTACCGGTGTGGAAGTCAAACGCCGTTTGATTTCATCGAAAGCCTCTTGGGCTGCTTTGTTCCAGTTAAACACCTTCTGTTTCAACAAGTCAGTCAAAGGAGCAATAATGCTACTAAAACTTTTGACAAACCTGCGATAAAATGAAGCCAACCCGTGAAAACTTCGAACATGATGTAATGACGTGGGACTAGCCAATCACGAATAGCTCGTACCTTCGCTTCATCAACTTCAATACCGTTGGTGGAGATAACATATCCCAAAAATACCACTGATGTTGAGAAAAAGTTACACTTCTCAAGTTTCCCATACAATTTCTCTTTAGCCAAAACTGTGAAAACCTGCTTCAAATGTTGCGTATGTTCCTGTTGGCCCTTGCTATACACAAGAATATCGTCAAAGTAAACGACCACAAAATGCCCCAAAAAGGTTTCAATGTCTGGTTCATCAAACGCATAAAAGTGCAAGGGGCGTTTGACAAACCGAACAGCATCACCAACCACTCATATAATCCTTCTTTAGTTTTAAAAGCTGTTTTCCATTCATCTCCTTCAACAATTCGAATCTGATGATACCCGCTTCGTTGTCCAATCTTAGAAAACACGGTTGCACCATAAAGTTCATCCAATAGGTCATTGAGGCGGGGAATAGGAAAACGATACTTGACAATGATCTTATTTATTGCCCGGCTATCAACACACATATGCCACTCACTATTCTTTTTAGGTACGAGCAAAGTGGGAACAACACATGGGCTTAAAGACTCACGAATCAACCCTTTAGATAACAACTCTTCTACTTGCTTTCTGATCTCTTCGGATTCACGAGGATTCGTGTGATAAGCAGGCTTATTTGGTAATACCGACCCGGGAATTAAGTCGATTTTATGTTGTATATCACGGAGGGGTGGGAGACCTGGTGGAATTGCATATGGAAAAACTTGTGGGAATTGGGAGAGTATGGGTTTAATCATTGGGTGTAGTTCAGTTTTGGTAGTTGGTTCATTGTCTATATCATCAATGAGTATTAATTCTTTGAAAGAATGAAACTCATGTAATTCAGATTGAAGGAGAGTGACAATTGAGACCGGTCGGATTTCAGGCTCGGGGTTTGGGATTAAAGGGAGTAATGTAATTTGCCTGCCATCTTTCCCAAACGAATAAGTGTTAGCGAACCCGTCATGTGTAACACGACGATCATATAACCATGGTCTCCCCACAAATATGACAAGCATCCATGGGTAAGATATCACAACATACTTCATCATAATATTTATTACCAATACTAAAAGAAATAGTGGCTTGGTGCGTTACCTGAATTCCTTTACCATGATTAAGCCATTGAATGGTGTAGGGTGCCGGATGGGTTACGGTTGGAAGCCGAAGTCTAGTAATCATGGCTTGCGAAGCAGCATTAGTACAACTACCTCCATCTACAATGATCGAACATATCTTGTTCGACACAGTACATCGTGTATGAAAAATAGCTTCCCGTTAAGACTGTTTACTAGATGCTATGGTAATGTTAAGGGCCCGACGAATGACCAGGCATTCACCCTCATCTGGAAGGAGTTCGAGGATCCTATCATTGATTTCATCAATCGTTTCTGTCGGGTCCACATCATAACAAGGATTATCAAAGGTTTCAAAATCAGTGAGGGTGACGGCTCGGGTGTTTGGGCATTCAGAGGCAATGTGCCCTAGACCTTGACACCGAAAACAACGTCTCGGTGCTCGGACAGGTGGGTTAGTTGCTTCTGCTCGGGTTCCAGGTTTGGATGGGTTAGAATTAAATGGTTTGGAAGTGGGTAGGTTGTCACACCCCGACCGACGGCGGAATCATCGGAGCGGACGAGGGAATGATTGATTGTTCATAACACATGGTTGTCTAATAGTGGAAATAATATTAAAATCAGATTACAAGATAAAATAAGTTCAACATACACAAATACAACAATCGAAACCACAAATAATAATTGTCTTTTATTTAACTAAGTCCGTGTCTTAAATGAGCACGTAGAAGTCCACTATCTTGCTTAACCTGAAATCATGTGAGAAAATAAAGTCAGCTAACGAGTTAGCTGGTGAGTAATCACAGTTTTGAATATACGTATAGATTGATTGATTGATTGAGAATAATTCAATTCACAAGGTAATATTAAGACTTATATGGCAATAGCGAAACATATAGATAAACCAACACAATATAAACCCCTTGACTTGACACTTGCATATAATAGACTCCACACAAACACCATAGATTGACTAATTGTCTCTGGCATAATCACCACTCGTAAGCCATGTGGAATGGGTTATCCAAACCAGTAGATCTACCATTGATACCAGGATTGATTGATTGAATTAGGTTTTTACTGTCGTCCAGTTTATCATAGTATGTTCACATAATTGCAAGTAATAACATAACCTGTCTTGAATTGAATTTAGAATGAAACAACAACAGAATATCATGATTGAATATATTGTATCACATGATTTCCACCATAGCAAAGTTTTGAGAAGCAAAGTTTTGGGATTTAGCCTTCCTCTTCCTGTTTTGAGAAGATTCAGGTTTTTCCTCCTTAAGGGGTTCAGCTGAGGGTTTCTCAGGCACCTTTTTAGCACCCTTCCTAGTCAGGGTTCCAGCCTTGACATGATTATCAGTTAACTGAGCAGCTAACGGATGGTATCTTCCAAGGTTGCATGATTTCTACCCCACACCGTGTCTTGAATTTGCATGGGTAGACCACCGATGTATTTCTCGATAGCCCGAGATAAAGGAGTAACCAGGTGAGGAACAAGTAGACTCAGTTCATGAAATCGGTTGGTATAAGCTAGATTTTCTCCACTTTCTTGAGTTAAGTCCCAGAACTCAGCTTCCAATTTCTTAATTTCGTTTCTCGGGCAGAATTCCCGAGTCATGAGCTCCTTAACTTCATCCCACGTCAATGCTAATGCGGCATCAGTTCCACGGGTTCGTTTCTCACCGTTCCACTAAGTGAGTGCTCTCTTTTGAAGAACACTTGTGGCATACCGTACTTTTAGATTTTCAGGGCACTCGCTGTTGAGGAAAGTGTTCTCGATGCTTTCGAACCATTGTAGTAATCTGGTAGCTCCTTCAGTTCCACTGAACTTGGTGGGGTTGCAAGAACTGAATTGTTTGTAAGTACAAGTTTTGGGAGGGTTTGGTGCAGTTGGGTTTTGGACAGTATTGTTGCCTTGGTTCAAGTGGGTAAGTAGAGTTGGGATGACCGCAGCAACTTCACGTGCCACTACAGCAGCAATCTTGCGGCCAGAGTTTCCAGATCGTGAACGGATTCGACGAGAAGACATTCTGAAATATCATTAGGATATTTTATGAGAATTAGGTAATATGAGTTATACAATTTGTAAACGAAAATCGGGAATTTAGCATAATAACAATGATATGTTCCGAGTGTAATCGTTTGATTCGTAAATCAAAACGAATACGTTGACTAATCAAGTATTGGGTCAATCATAACTTTGTTGAAGACATGCGTACCTATAAGCAGATACTCATCCCGAGGGTTCCCAGGTAAGGTAAACAGGTCCATCGGTTGGTTTGGATTTATGCGAATACCTTGCCTAGACAGAACACCCCGAGATACAGGCATCCCACTCTTCCAGCATTACATGTATTCAGTTGTGAGACACAGACTTTGACGAGATTTTGAAAACCACGAATAACGATTCAAAGCTCATTTCGAAAACCATTTGATTTAGGCACACAATGCCTTGAATATGATTTAAGGTTTGTGTGTGCATTGATAAGAATCAAAGTATAGGAAGAATCACATAGGGCGTATAATCATATAATCAAGTATAAACATGTAAAGCACACACATAATCCTATCTATGCATATAATATACATGAGAGGACTCATGTGTAAGGTACTTAGTTATAGTCTAGGTCATTCCATTTCTAATAACCTAATTCCCTATAACCATGGCTCTGATACCAATCTGTCACACCCCGACCGACGGCGGAATCATCGGAGCGGACGAGGGAATGATTGATTGTTCATAACACATGGTTGTCTAATAGTGGAAATAATATTAAAATCAGATTACAAGATAAAATAAGTTCAACATACACAAATACAACAATCGAAACCACAAATAATAATTGTCTTTTATTTAACTAAGTCCGTGTCTTAAATGAGCACATAGAAGTCCACTATCTTGCTTAACCTGAAATCATGTGAGAAAATAAAGTCAGCTAACGAGTTAGCTGGTGAGTAATCACAGTTTTGAATATACGTATAGATTGATTGATTGATTGAGAATAATTCAATTCACAAGGTAATATTAAGACTTATATGGCAATAGCGAAACATATAGATAAACCAACACAATATAAACCCCTTGACTTGACACTTGCGTATAATAGACTCCACACAAACACCATAGATTGACTAATTGTCTTGCATAATCACCTCTCGTAAGCCATGTGGGGTGGGTTATCCAAACCAGTAGATCTACCATTGATACCAGGATTGATTGATTGAATTAGGGTTTTACTGTCGTCCAGTTTATCATAGTATGTTCACATAATTGCAAGTAATAACATAATCTGTCTTGAATTGAATTTAGAATGAAACAACAACAGAATATCATGATTGAATATATCGTATCACATGATTTCCCCCAAATAAGAAATGATATAAAAAGGGGATATGAATACTCACTTGATTGATGAGATTGAATTTGGACGTGATAGATTAGACACCAACGATTTCCTTATGATTAACCTAAGGAACGGTGTCTCGAGTTAGAATAATAACGATTTGGGAATTTGGGAATGTATTAGGATTTTCATTGGGTCTTGAATGATAGTTTAAATTAATTAATTTTATTTGGTTTGAATGTCTTAAATAAACGAATTTATTGAAAGTGATTATGTCAAGAATTTTAATAAAAATTTATACGTGTAAGTTATACATTTATACAATTTATTAATAAATTGTATATGTATAATTATATTCATAATTATATATAATCAAGTAATTATATATAATTATATGTATAATTATATACATGATTATATGTATATAATACATTTATACATAAGTAACATAACTATGTATTGTATGTAAATTATATACATGAGTTATAAATTGTATACGATTATGTAAAATGTAATTTATTCAAATAACAGTTGTTTCGGTAATTGAATAATATATAACTATGTATATATATTGGGTTCAATTTATTTATTGTATAATTATGTATTATACACTAATTATAAATTGGTAGAAACATAATTAGTTATTTTATTTATTTAAAACAAATAAAATAAATGAATAAGATATAAAAATAAATTTCAGAAAGTAATTAAGTGGTTTTAAAAATTTTTAATGTTTGTAAAAATGTTTTTATGATTTTTAGAATTTTTCTGAATTTTTTAAAGGCTTAAAAGGCCTTAAAAAAATAGTGTAGGTGCCCGGGGTCGAACCCGGGACCTTCTGCGTGAAATGGAAGCATGGAACCGGTGAACCGAAGGCCTAAGCCGCGGTTATGATCCGGTTTTAATTCTTTTAAACCAATAATACCAAAACCCAAACCCAATTCGAGCCCTAGTTCGATCTATGCCCAAATTGAACATCGATTCGATTTTGATAGTGCCTGCAATCATGGGGCTTTTGTTCCCCATGATTAAACGAGTGTGTGTGTGTATGTAATTACCCGATTCGGTGATCAATCGATGTAGAACACGTCAAGAACAGGTCGCGGCCAGTAGGATAATCGTTTGATGCTCAAACCACAACCATAATCAAATTAACTTGTAGACAACTTCGGATGATGATCAAGAACAATGGCCCCTTATCAATTTCGATTAAAATCGATCGTAGGTTGGTTTAAAATCGAGTTGCAGGTCGCGATGAAGATGAGGATTGATTTCAGTGTTTGTGTTTGGTGAAATTGAAACCTGAGTTCGATTGAGTGTGTATAGATGATTGATTTTGCAGCTTTGATTCGTTTATTATTGTTGTTTAGGTGTATTATCGAGCTGTATAGAATCCGAGATAAAAGTGAGAATTATAACCGTTTGTTTGACCGATTCAACACGTGTTTTTATTGGAATTCCATTAGAATTGGATCCAAGAAACTTTCGGTGTGATTGTGGGGTTCAAAATCAGATTAATTGACTGATTTTGGTCGGGAATTTTAGTGACTTCGATGTGGAAACTTTGGATTCGAATTCACCGACGATTAATCGTGTTTAATAAGTGCCTTGAGTTCGAAACTAGTCCACGAGAGCATTGGAACCGGTTTTGCGAGTTGAAATGGTGAAATTTGATCGTTTTTGGCTTCGCCGGAGTTCGGCCGGAGACTCGCCGGAGTCTCGCCGGAAAAACGGGGTGTCGACGGGGGGGGGGGGGGGGTGGGGGATGGTTGGGTTTTAAAAATTTACACATTCAGTCCCTGCGGTTTTAAGTTTAATATTTTATGTCTGAAACTTTGGTTTTAAGTTTCTTAAATTACATAATCACCCCCTGAACCTTTAAATCCAATTTTTAATACATGCTTATTTATATATATATATATATATATTTATAATCCTTACTAATTATTAATAACAATATTATTTTAATTATTTTAATTATTATTATTATTATTATTATTATTATTATTATTATTATTTTTATTTTTATTATTAGGATTATTGAAATTTCGAATTCAATATCGACAAAATCAACTTTATTAAAAATACGCAATGTTACAGTCTCCCTGCTTTAGGAAATTTCGTCCCGAAATTTTAATCACGAGGAGGCTGAAACGAAGAGATGAGGATACTTGGATTTCATTTGGTCCTCGCGTTCCCAGGTGTACTCTGGCCCACGTTTAGACTCCCAACGAACTTTGATAATGGGTATCCGACTGCGTTTGAGTTGTTTAACTTCCCGATCCATAATTTCCACAGGTTTCTCAATAAAGTGCATAGATTCATCAATCTGGACTTCGTCGAGTGGAATGTGGAGATTTTCATCGGCAAGACATTTCTTGAGATTTGAAACATGAAACGTCGGATGTATATTGCTAAGTTCTTGAGGTAGTTCAAGCTTGTAGGCCACTTTCCCAATTCGCTCGAGCACTTTGAATGGACCCACGTAACGAGGTGCTAGCTTCCCTTTCTTTCCAAAGCGAATTACTCCCTTCCAAGGTGACACCTTAAGAAGTACGAGATCACCGACATTGTATTCCATGGGCTTACGTCTTTTGTCAGCATAATGCTTTTGACGATTTCTAGCAGCGACCAAGTTATCACGGATCTTATGAATTTTGTCGGTTGTTTCTTGTATCAATTCCGGACCAGTAATCTGTGATTCACCAACTTCAGACCAACAGATGGGAGATCGACACTTTCGGCCATACAAGGCCTCAAATGGTGCCATTTGGATGCTGGTATGGTAACTATTGTTGTATGAAAATTCGATTAACGGAAGATGAGAATCCCACGATCCACTGAAATCAATGACACAAGCCCGGAGCATATCCTCGAGGGTTGTATCGTTCTTTCAGTCTGACCGTCGGTTTGCGGGTGATAGGCTGTGCTAATATTTAGTTGAGTCCCGAGAGCTGATTGGAGACTTTTCCATAAACGAGAGATGAAACGACCATCGCGATCAGAAATAATATCTAAAGGTACACCATGCCGACTGACTATTTCATTAATGTAAATACGAGCCAATTTCTCGACTCGATAATCTTCTTGAATTGGAATGAAATGAGCCGACTTAGTCAATCGATCAATGATAACCCAGATACTATCGTGACCACTAGCGGTACGAGGCAGCTTGGTGATGAAATCCATGGATATGCTTTCCCATTTCCATAATGGAACCTCGGGTTGTATAAGTAATCCAGAGGGACGTTGATGCTCGGCTTTGACTTTGGAACATGTGAGACATTTAGATACATACAAGGCTATATCCTTCTTCATGCCGGGCCACCAATATTGGTTTCGAAGATTCATGAACATCTTATCTGCTCCCGGATGAATAGAATAACGAGCCTTATGAGCCTCATCCATGATGGTTGTTCGAAGATTATCACGATTCGGAATCCAAAGTCGATTTAGAAAATACAGTAGTCCGTCCGACTTGGTTTCCAATTGGAGTTCAGCACCGCATGACATTTCCTCATACATGTTGCCCTCGGTGACTGATTCGTGTTGAGCTTCGAGTATACGGGTCACGAGGTCGGTTTGAATGGTAACACTTTGAAGCATAACTTGACCCTTACGACTTAATGCATCGGCTACGACATTAGCTTTACCAGGGTGGTAACGAATCTCAAAGTCGTAGTCATTGAGTAGTTCGACCCATCGTCGTTGCCTCATGTTAAGCTCCTTCTGATTGAAGATGTACTGGAGACTCTTATGATCGGTGAATACAACACATTTAGTGCCATAGAGATAGTGTCTCCAGATTTTGAGTGCGAATACGACAGCACCCAATTCAAGATCGTGCGTCGTATAATTTTTCTCATGAATCTTCAATTGTCTTGAAGCATAAGCTATAACTTTGTCTCGCTGCATGAGAACGCAACCTAGACCTTGTTTTGAAGCGTCACAATAGACAACGAAATCGTCGTTTCCATGTTAAAATCGGCGCTTCACACAACTTTTGCTTGAGGGTTTGAAATGCTTTCTCTTGATCAGGCCCCAAGAAAAAGGCTTATCCTTGTGGGTCAAAGCAGTGAGTGGCAAAGCAATCTTCGAGAAGTTAGGAATAAAACGTCGATAATATCCGGCTAAACCAAGGAATGAACGAATCTCTGTAGGAGTTTTAGGTTCTCCCCATTTCTTTATTGCCTCGATCTTTGCAGGATCAACATGAATTCCCTTGTTGTTTACTATGTGACCAAGAAATTGAACCTCATTAAGCCAGAATTCACATTTTGAGAATTTGGCGTAGAGTTTCTCTTTCCTCAGAAGTTCGAGTATTAGACGAAGGTGATTCTCGTGATCGGATTTTGATTTGGAGTATATCAAGATGTCGTCGATGAATACGATCACGAATTTGTCTACGTATGGCCGGCACACGCGATTCATTAAATCCATGAATACTGCCGGTGCGTTGGTTAACCCGAATGGCATCACTGTAAACTCGTAATGGCTATATCTCGTTCGGAAAGCGGTTTTTGGGATGTCATCATCATGCACACGGAGTTGGTGATAACCAGAACGAAGATCGATCTTTGAGAAATGAGTGGCTCCTTGAAGCTGATCAAACAGATCGTCGATTCTGGGTAATGGGTAACGGTTCTTGATTGTGAGTTTGTTGAGTTCTCGATAGTCAATGCACATACGGAATGAGCCATCCTTTTTCTTCACGAATAAGACCGGAGCTCCCCATGGTGACGAGCTCGGGCGAATGAATCCTTTGTCTGACAGTTCTTGCAATTGGCTAGCAAGTTCTTGCATCTCAGATGGTGCAAGTCGATAAGGAGATTTTGCCACGGGAGTTGCACCGGGTACAAGGTCGATTCGGAATTCAACTTGACGAACGGGAGGAAGACCGGTTAAGTCTTCGGGAAAGACTTCAGGAAACTCTCGAACAACCGAAATGTCTTTAATCTTCTTAGGTTTCTCATCTGCCTTCACGATATGAGCTAAGAAAGCCACGTAATGCTTGCGGAGGTACTTTTGAGCTTTGGTACAAGACATGAGTTTAAGCCCCTTGTAAGGTTTTTCCTCGTAGATTTGTAGTATGCTTCCGGTCGGGAGAGGAATACGAATGGTCTTTTCGTGACAAATCACTTCGGCATGATTCTTTGATAACCAGTCCATGCCTACTATAACATCGAAACTACCCAGTTGCATGGGTATAAGATTGATAGGGAAATCATGCTCACTTAGATTCAAAGTACAGTCAGGAATAACAGAATTAATTGTAATGGGTTTTTCGTCAGCTATCTCTACCGTAAAGGGGTTATCTAGCTTGGTTCGGGCACTAGCAAGTAATGGCTCAAAGTCTAAGGATACAAAGCTTTTATCTGCACCAGTGTCAAAAAGAATCGAAGCGTATTGATTATTAATTTGGAACATACCGTTCACCACGTCGTTGCTAACTTGGGCTTGTTGGGCATTGATGTTGAATGCTCGACCTTGAGCTGCAGGGACGGCCTTGAGGAGCTTCGGACATTGGTTGCGGAAATGGTTAGGATCTCCGCATTGGTAGCAAGCTCTTGTTTGCGTGATTGTCGGGGTATGCTGAACAGTCGGTGTGGTAACTGGAACCCTTGCAGTATTCTTGCACACGTTGAATGTATGGCCGAAACGACCACAGTTGGTGCATTGACGACATTGAACGTTAGCGGGATGGTGATACTTGCAGTTGTTACACTGCGGAAAGGGTCCAGCGTAGGGCTTTTTCATCAGCGGTTGATTGTTTACTGTTGGTTGGCGAGTTGGAGGGACTTGATTAATTGGCACAGCAGGGGTAATCATAGCAAAGTTTTGGGATTTAGCCTTCCTCTTCCTGTTTTGAGAAGATTCAGGTTTTTCCTCCTTAAGGGGTTCAGCTGAGGGTTTCTCAGGCACCTTTTTAGCACCCTTCCTAGTCAGGGTTCCAGCCTTGACATGATTATCAGTTAACTGAGCAGCTAACCGGATGGTATCTTCCAAGGTTGCATGATTTCTACCCCACACCGTGTCTTGAATTTGCATGGGTAGACCACCGATGTATTTCTCGATAGCCCGAGATAAAGGAGTAACCAGGTGAGGAACAAGTAGACTCAGTTCATGAAATCGGTTGGTATAAGCTAGATTTTCTCCACTTTCTTGAGTTAAGTCCCAGAACTCAGCTTCCAATTTCTTAATTTCGTTTCTCGGGCAGAATTCCCGAGTCATGAGCTCCTTAACTTCATCCCACGTCAATACTAATGCGGCATCAGTTCCACGGGTTCGTTTCTCACCGTTCCACTAAGTGAGTGCTCTCTTTTGAAGAACACTTGTGGCATACCGTACTTTTAGATTTTCAGGGCACTCGCTGTTGAGGAAAGTGTTCTCGATGCTTTCGAACCATTGTAGTAATCCGGTAGCTCCTTCAGTTCCACTGAACTTGGTGGGGTTGCAAGAACTGAATTGTTTGTAAGTACAAGTTTTGGGAGGGTTTGGTGCAGTTGGGTTTTGGACAGTATTGTTGCCTTGGTTCAAGTGGGTAAGTAGAGTTGGGATGACCGCAGCAACTTCACGTGCCACTACAGCAGCAATCTTGCGGCCAGAGTTTCCAGATCGTGAACGGATTCGACGAGAAGACATTCTGAAATATCATTAGGATATTTTATGAGAATTAGGTAATATGAGTTATACAATTTGTAAACGAAAATCGGGAATTTAGCATAATAACAATGATATGTTCCGAGTGTAATCGTTTGATTCGTAAATCAAAACGAATACGTTGACTAATCAAAGTATTGGGTCAATCACAACTTTGTTGAAGACATGCGTACCTATAAGCAGATACTCATCCCGAGGGTTCCCAGGTAAGGTAAACAAGTCCATCGGTTGGTTTGGATTTATGCGAATACCTTGCCTAGACAGAACACCCCGAGATACAGGCATCCCACTCTTCCAGCATTACATGTATTCAGTTGTGAGACACAGACTTTGACGAGATTTTGAAAACCACGAATAACGATTCAAAGCTCATTTCGAAAACCATTTGATTTAGGCACACAATGCCTTGAATATGATTTAAGGTTTGTGTGTGCATTGATAAGAATCAAAGTATAGGAAGAATCACATAGGGCGTATAATCATATAATCAAGTATAAACATGTAAAGCACACACATAATCCTATCTATGCATATAATATACATGAGAGGACTCATGTGTAAGGTACTTAGTTATAGTCTAGGTCATTCCATTTCTAATAACCTAATTCCCTATAACCATGGCTCTGATACCAATCTGTCACACCCCGACCGACGGCGGAATCATCGGAGCGGACGAGGGAATGATTGATTGTTCATAACACATGGTTGTCTAATAGTGGAAATAATATTAAAATCAGATTACAAGATAAAATAAGTTCAACATACACAAATACAACAATCGAAACCACAAATAATAATTGTCTTTTATTTAACTAAGTCCGTGTCTTAAATGAGCACGTAGAAGTCCACTATCTTGCTTAACCTGAAATCATGTGAGAAAATAAAGTCAGCTAACGAGTTAGCTGGTGAGTAATCACAGTTTTGAATATACGTATAGATTGATTGATTGATTGAGAATAATTCAATTCACAAGGTAATATTAAGACTTATATGGCAATAGCGAAACATATAGATAAACCAACACAATATAAACCCCTTGACTTGACACTTGCATATAATAGACTCCACAAACACCATAGATTGACTAATTGTCTCTGGCATAATCATCACTCGTAAGCCATGTGGGGTGGGTTATCCAAACCAGTAGATCTACCATTGATACCAGGATTGATTGATTGAATTAGGGTTTTACTGTCGTCCAGTTTATCATAGTATGTTCACATAATTGCAAGTAATAACATAATCTGTCTTGAATTGAATTTAGAATGAAACAACAACAGAATATCATGATTGAATATATCGTATCACATGATTTCCCCCAAATAAGAAATGATATAAAAAGGGGATATGAATACTCACTTGATTGATGAGATTTGAATTTGGACGTGATAGATTAGACACCAACGATTTCCTTATGATTAACCTAAGGAACGGTGTCTCGAGTTAGAATAATAACGATTTGGGAATTTGGGAATGTATTAGGATTTTCATTGGGTCTTGAATGATAGTTAAATTAATTAATTTTATTTGGTTTGAATGTCTTGAAATAAACGAATTTATTGAAAGTGATTATGTCAAGAATTTTAATAAAAATTTATACGTGTAAGTTATATATTTATACAATTTATTAATAAATTGTATATGTATAATTATATTCATAATTATATATAATCAAGTAATTATATATAATTATATGTATAATTATATACATGATTATATGTATATAATACATTTATACATAAGTAAACATAACTATGTATTGTATGTAAATTATATACATGAGTTATAAATTGTATACGATTATGTAAAATGTAATTTATTCAAATAACAGTTGTTTCGGTAATTGAATAATATATAACTATGTATATATATTGGGTTCAATTTATTTATTGTATAATTATGTATTATACACTAATTATAAATTGGTAGAAACATAATTAGTTATTTTATTTATTTAAAACAAATAAAATAAATGAATAAGATATAAAAATAAATTTCAGAAAGTAATTAAGTGGTTTTAAAAATTTTAATGTTTGTAAAAATGTTTTTATGATTTTTAGAATTTTTTCTGAATTTTTTAAAGGCTTAAAAGGCCTTAAGAAAATAGTGTAGGTGCCCGGGGTCGAACCCGGGACCTTCTGCGTGAAATGGAAGCATGGAACCGGTGAACCGAAGGCCTAAGCCGCGGTTATGATCCGGTTTTAATTCTTTTAAACCAATAATACCAAAACCCCAAACCCAATTCGAGCCCTAGTTCGATCTATGCCCAAATTAAACATCGATTCGATTTTGATAGTGCCTGCAATCATGGGGCTTTTGTTCCCCATGATTAAACGAGTGTGTGTGTGTATGTAATTACCCGATTCGGTGATCAATCGATGTAGAACACGTCAAGAACAGGTCGCGGCCAGTAGGATAATCGTTTGATGCTCAAACCACAACCATAATCAAATTAAACTTGTAGACAACTTCGGATGATGATCAAGAACAATGGCCCCTTATCAATTTCGATTAAAATCGATCGTAGGTTGGTTTAAAATCGAGTTGCAGGTCGCGATGAAGATGAGGATTGATTTCAGTGTTTGTGTTTGTGTTTGGTGAAATTGAAACCTGAGTTCGATTGAGTGTGTATAGATGATTGATTTTGCAGCTTTGATTCGTTTATTATTGTTGTTTGGGTGTATTATCGAGCTGTATAGAATCCGAGATAAAAGTGAGAATTATAACCGTTTGTTTGACCGATTCAACACGTGTTTTTGTTGGAATTCCATTAGAATTGGATCCAAGAAACTTTCGGTGTGATTGTGGGTTTCAAAATCAGATTAATTGACTGATTTTGGTCGGGAATTTTAGTGACTTCGATGTGGAAACTTTGGATTCGAATTCACCGACGATTAATCGTGTTTAATAAGTGCCTTGAGTTCGAAACTAGTCCACGAGAGCATTGGAACCGGTTTTGCGAGTTGAAATGGTGAAATTTGATCGTTTTTGGCTTCGCCGGAGTTCGGCCGGAGACTCGCCGGAGTCTCGCCGGAAAAACGGGGTGTCGACGGGGGGGGATGGTTTGGGTTTTAAAAATTTACACATTCAGTCCCTGCGGTTTTAAGTTTAATATTTATGTCTGAAACTTTGGTTTTAAGTTTCTTAAATTACATAATCACCCCTTGAACCTTTAAATCCAATTTTTAATACATGCTTATATATATACATATATATATATATATATATATTTATAATCCTTACTAATTATTAATAACAGTATTATTTTAATTATTATTATTATTATTATTATTATTATTATTATTTTTATTTTTATTATTAGGATTATTGAAATTTTCGAATTCAATATCGACAAAATCAACTTTATTAAAAATACGCAATGTTACATAGGTAGGCTGAGTTGGTAGTAGATTTGGTGGTAGTGGATCGGGTGATTTCAAACTTCCCTTTAGATTTTTGTTGGGCTTCAACTTTGTGTGCTAGTATAGTGAGTTCAGCTAATGAAGAATATGGGTGAAGTTCAACAATGTTGGCAATTCTTGGTTCAAGAGCCCCAAGAAAACAAACGAGAGTTTGTGGATCATCCTCATTCAACCCACACTTCATAACAAGACATTCAAATTCTTGAGAAAGCTCTTCCACTGTTCTTGATCCCTGTTTAATAAAATGAAGTTTGGAAAAATTATCCTACAAATAATAAGTGGGCATGAATTTTCTTTTAGGAGTTTTTTCATCTTACGCCAACTCCTAACCTTTTCTTTTCCCTGTTGCTCCCGTTTAGAACAAACATTAGCCCACCACGTGGAAGCATACTTCCGCAGTTTCAAGGCTACAACCTTCACCTTTCGATCCTCGGGTGTTTGTTTGTAGTCAAACACGCGTTCCACCGTGCGAAGCCATTCAACGAATTCGTCCGGGTCAAGACGCCCATCGTATTCGGGAATGTCCACTTTGATATCACTGGAATAGTTTACACGCCTACCATAAGGATTGTAATCCCCTGCGTTCGATTGATCATCAGTATCGTATTCATCATCCTGATGGTACCGGCGAGGAGAGCGTGATCGACCATGGTTTCGCTGTTGTTCAACCGTAACAGAAAGTTCACGCACTTGCTCTTGCAATTGTCTTATTTGTTGCTCCAGACTTCTTCTGTCAGCATCCATGGCTTGCAATACTGAATTCAACAAACTATAATAATTAAGCGAACCGATCTTCGGCTCTGATACCAGATGTTATGAGCAACACTGGACCAGAAAGATTTTGAATACAACGGTTAGGAGCGATACAGATTCACCACACCACTATCCGTTGGGCAACGATCAAACCGTCGGTTACAGTTACACCTTCCGATGATTTGATACGGTTCCTTTGATCACAAACTCGAATGCCACAACGAGTTAGCTAGGATTCAATAAGAGAACTCACAAAATGAAATCTCAAAGTGAAAGTGATAATTAGAAATCAAAAGTCCCCTTCTCATTCATTCAAGTTGAGTTTAAATACTGGAACTAACATACATGATCCCCACGTTGATCATGGCAACAATAAAGGAAATAAACTAAAAAGTAGCAACTAACTCTTGACTGAACAATTATTCAAAGCTAAAATACTCGACTTATTCAAACTTAAAGAAATAAACGTGGGTTAAGAAAGCATGCTTTAAGTCACGTGAGTTATCCAATTCATCAACACCTTTGGAGTATCCGTTGAAGTAGTCGTTACAACCGGGTCGCTATCATGGTGGTTGGGTGGGTTGTGATTAATAGTGGGGTAAGATTTGGTGGCTGGTGGGGATGGTTGGCGGTGATGATCGGGCTGGTGGACGTAATTGGCGGTGGTGGTGATGGTTCAGACGATGATGGTGAATAATGGTAAATGGGAATGGATGGAATTATGAAAAAAAATTAAGATAAAATGACAAAAATACCCTTAGAAAAACAAATGATATGGGGCCTGTTAACAAAAGTAACTAACACTGTTAGTCATTTAATTCAAATGGTTATATAATAAAAACACTAGTGATGCAAATTGTTAAAAATATAAATTTCAAGTATGCAAATCGAGATTTTAAAACTATAGGATTGTAAATAGTTAAAATGGGAAAACGTTACGGAAATAAATTGTAATTTACTTTTATATATATTGCTAATTATCAATTTTTATTTATTTATTATAGTTTGTACTTTAACTTTTGGTGAGTTGTAATTACTTTGTTTTTCTATCATTGTATTTTTTACTTTTAACCACAAAAATTTTACATTTTTACAATTTAAGCCCTACAATTTTATTTTCAACTTTGATCATTTATGCTTTTCATCTTTTATAATTTTTTCATTTTATCTTTTAGTCTAAATTTACGAGTAAAAACGCTACAAAATGCACGTGTGGTTAGATGTTTTTATGCATTTTTTTCTCAATTTAACAACCATTCACAACATGTGGCTCTCATATTGACTTGGTTATGGTTTTTAGTGTTTTATGTTTCACATGCGTGATTTAATATTTTCACGTTTACTTTCAGTTCAGTTTTTTTTTCATTTTTATTTCTTTTTTAATAGGAGTTTTTCGGTATTGGTGGTCGCTGACGCTCGTGTGATATTGGTGCTACTTGGTACGGTCTTACGCCCCCGCTGCAATGCGGGGGGCTTAATGCTAGTCAACACCAAATCGGAAAAAACCAAAACTAGTAAGAAATCGACGGTTTGGTATGATGGTTTTTTTAAAATCTATTATTCGGTTAGGTTTTGATTTTGTTTGTAACAAAAACTAAAATCATACAAATGAATTTTAAATTTATAGGTGCATTCATATACTTATATTTAAAGTAAATTACCATTTGCATCCCTGGCATTTTTTATTTTAACCACTTGTATCCCTGTAGTTTTAAAGTCTTGATTCGCCCCCTAACATTGCATTTTTGTCCCCGTTTGAATTCAAATGACTAACTCCGTTAAATTGTTCAGTTAACTCTTTGTAAAAATGACTAAATTGCCCTTAAGAATAAAAAATTTTAAAAAAAATTTATAAGACCACCCACATCATCTTCTACCCCAAATAAACAAACACACACACTCTCTCTCATCTCTTCATCACCCACCATCAAAACACCGCCACCACCTATCACCATCACAACCTCCTGATAGTCTACCGAAGGAGTGGTAGGCGGAGGCGCGTGTATAAATTGTTTTGCTTATCCTCTGTTTCGTCTTCTTCCAACAGTTTTGCGTACGTATACGACTCAAGATCTCGTAATTGGGCCAGATATGAAGGAATGCAGCGAGCCCTAGGGTACACTTACCACCAGCAAGGGGTATTCTTCAACGGGTCGCTGTATTTCGCGACCCGAGAGCCCGTTTTAGTGGCGAATTTCAAACTGCAAACGGGGAATGGGAGATTTTAGAGGTGGGTTTCCGGATGAGCTGACGTTAATCCGATTAGAAGCAGCCACCGGCGGTAGAGACGATGAAAAAAAGCTAGAGGTTGTTCATGTTTGGTTGAATTGGGCGAAATGGGATCTCGAAAAGCATGAAGATTTGGGGGTTTGATGAAGTTGATCGGAAATCAGTTGAAATCGACAGTGTGCCGGAGCTTATCTGTAGAAAATTTTTGTCTGTTTGCAACCACAATTATAAGCATATATACTGCTTTTGGCATCAAGGGATGATCTGTGTGTGTGTATAATTGGCCTGAGGTTTTGTATTATAAAGTTTCAAGAAGAACATGACATTGGTTGCCTAAGTGCCCTGCAATTCCTCTTTGTGCTGTGGGTTCAGGTAAATGGAGTTGGTTGTGGAGGCCTACGACAATGGAGGTGGTGTGGGTTGAGGTGGTCGGCGGTAGTGGAGGTGGTGTTGGGTGTGTTGATGGGCGACAGTGGGTGGTGGTATGCGTGAGGTGTGGAGGTGGTGTGGGTCAGAGAAAAATATGATGTGGGTGGTCCCACAATTTTTTTAATTTTTTATTTTTAAGGGCAATTTAGTCATTTTCACAAAGAGTTAACTGAATAATTTAACGAAGTTAGTCATTTGGATTCAAACGGGGATAAAATAAAACGTTAGGGGGCGAATCAAGACTTTGAAACTACAGGGATACAAGTGGTTAAAATGGAAAAACATCAGGGATACAAATGGTAATTTGATTAGTCTATTAGCTAATTATTTAATTTATTTTATCTAAAAAAGATTGTATATTTAGGTTTTAAAAATAATCTTTAAACTTTTTTGTTTAAATTGGTAGCTTAAAATGTTTTATTAAATTCTTTGTTATTGTATTTTATGGATCACAATTAATTTTGTTAAGTAATTTATAAGAATATGTAGATTAGTTTTCAAGATCAACAAAATGATGTAATTTGAAAATTTCTAGCCTAAATTCATCGCTTAGACCGATTTTTTCTTGAAAACTTGAAGCCCAAATGAAAAAACCGAGAAAACCAAAACCAAACAATTTTAAGAACCTAGAAATCGAAATATCGGTTTTAGACTAATATCGAACCAAACCGGCCTATGCATACCCCTAATTCCAGGCCTCGAGAAGGTGGGCAAGTATAAAAAAAAACAAGTCCCTATATATAAATTCATGAACTCATATATAGATTTTTAGGTTGTGGGTGAATGAGAAAATAAGAACCTAATTCGATAAATCGATCATCCTAACCTCCTTTGTTGATAAGCTAATGAGTTTAAGTGTTTAATAAAGTATATTGTTTTTTTTAAGATAGATGTATATATGTTATATAATTCATTTTTGAAAAAAATTCAAGCCACCAGGAAGATTGAGCAGCCAACCCCGCCCTCCTTAAGGCCAGCCTTGATCAATTCAGTTTGTGTTGAAATGTTTCAAATTCACTAGTTATTCCATCTTCATCCTACAAAACCATAGCAATCAAAAGAAGAGTGTTCAATGAATGTCTTTTATACTTCATCCCAATAGCAGGGAGTTGTGAGCGCTCTCTCAATAAGTTGTAAGTCTATGACATGATGAAACCAGTTACTCATATAAAAAAGGAATGGAATGACCGACTATCTAGCAACCATACACATCACATGAGGCTTTGTGACCCAATGACACCATGCTTAGTTGAGTCTAAAAAAAACTTAGACGATTTGTTAAGTCCATTTTACTTTAAAAAATGTAACATTTAATATTTTAACTTAATCTTAATACCTAATTTCCCATCGTGCCACCAAGCATGGTCTTGAATCATACAACAAAAATATTATAAAACCATCATTTTGAATCCCCAAATTAATAATCCCTCATTTTGTAACAATTTTACTTTTTTAATGTGAAAAGTTAATTAACACACTTTATAATCATACTTTAAATCTATATATCTTGTCTTTTATGTTATTTGAATCTTCAATCACAAAGGGATGAACACATCTTCTCTAACATTAGTATCTCTACTTTATAAGAATTATAATATATATTATACCTTTGGTCGGTGGCTACAGTGCCACCGTATAAAAGGAGATGCATAATGTACAACTTTCAAAGCACAACCTTCATAAAGTAGTAGTGGTGATGCTGCAAAATACAACTTTCAAAAGCACAACACAACCTTAAAAAGCACAATGTACAAGTGATGATACTGAAATACAACTTTCAAAGCACAATGTCTAAGTGATGGTGCTGAAATTACAAGCTGCGATGGTTGAGGTGGTGGTGGTGCTGCGATGGTTGCGTTGGTGCTGCGATGGTCGCGGTGGTGGTGGTGTTGCGATGGTCGCGGTGGTGGTGGTGTTGCGATGGTTGCGGTGGTGCTACGATGGTTGCGGTGGTGGTATTGCTGCTATGGTTTGCGGTGGTGATGTTGCTGTGATGTTTGAGGTGGTGGTGCTGCGATGGTTGCGGTGGTGGTGCTGCGATGGTTGCGGTGGTGGTGCTGCGATCGGTGCGGCGGTGGTGCTGCTGCGATGGGTGCGGCGGTGGTGGTGCTGCGATGGGTGCTGGTAGTGGTGGTGCTACGATGCGGTGGTGGTGGTGCAACGATGGTTGCAGTGGTGGTGCTGCGATGGCTGTGACGGTGGTGGTTTTCCGATGGTTACGGTGGTGGTGGTGTTGCGGTACCTGGTGATGGTGGTTTTGCGGTGGTGATGGTGTTTTGCGGTGGTGATGGTGGTTTTGCGGTGGTGATGGTGGTGTAATGTAAGGAGAGAAGAAGAGATGAAGAGATGGAAAATGGGTTTTTGATTTAGTGAGGTGTTTGTGGATGGTTGTTGTAGTGTGGTCAATGGACCTCAAAAAATTTGAATGTGTTTAAATGTATATTGGAGTCCAAAAATATTAAAAATTAACTATATTTATTACTAAATATACATTAAAATTAAGTTATTTGTTTAAAAATTAATTAGTGAGATCTATATTTTCTTTTAATAAAAAGTTATTTATTTTTATTTTTTTTATTGTACGAACTTTTTACTATTTTTAAATGTTTTCTTTGCATTAAGGTGTATACACGATAATCACAGTTTTAGAAAAAAACAACTCAAACCCAAAAGAGACCCGCGGCACGCGCAATTTTATTATCTAGTTTTAGTATTATAACAAAGTTAACTAGTAGAGAAGATGAACCAAGTGACTAGCGAAAGTTCTCAATAAAGGGCGTACCTGGTGCTGCAAAAAGCTTCCGCGTTTTCGCCGGGTCCAGGGAGGATCCGTCTCATTTAAGGGAAGATGTAGGGAAAGTTCTCAATATCAAGTGTAAGTCTGGTACCGATTGATGGTTATTTTATTTTGTTTATTATCAGTCAAAATTTACGAAAAAACGTTGATATTGTTTTATATGGGAAGTAATCTTTTGTTTCATTTTCCATACTAACACTCTCTCCTCCATTATGTGTCGATCACTTTTTTTCATCCCTTAGCTAACCCTCGACTCTCAACCATTAAAACATCTCGCATTCTTCTGATTTTAAACTAAAATGAACTAAAATGTAATTAACATAAAAAAAGTAAAAATGAATAAAATAATAGAATTAGAAGGTTAAATTAAATTATAATCTAGATTTCATATTTATTTAAAAGTTATAATATATAATAATTTATTCATGAAAATAATTTGAAAATAAGAATGTATGAAAACAGGCCTAGATTGGTTGTATTTATGGATAATTAATCAAACAATTAGAATTATTTATTTTAATATTAGCGTCGGCTAACGGGCGGTTATACGGTCATTATTTCTCTTTGCCGCATTCGTTACTAATGGTACTCATTCGCCATGTCTTGCTGCTGCCAAAGGTAGATGGGGATGGTGTTCACCGAGATGCCACACATGACACAACTACCATGGTAGTCAATTGGCATCACTTTATTGAGTCCCTGCCAACAATAAATAAGAGACGATAAACTTATTTGTAAACTTCAAAATAAACTATTCAATTTAGTAGCTGCACCTAAATCGTTAAAAAACTACCAAAAACACCCTCTGTCTCGTGTAACATCTTTAGGTACTGCAAACCATAATGGAAAGCCGATTTGGGAAGTCGAATGATCGGCGGTGGTGTTACCAGAGTTACCAATCAAACCGATTTATAGAGTTGATGGTGCCCCAAGCACCCTTAGACATTTTATTTTAGAAAACTAGTAGTATTACCTCCTAGTTTCATTTTATAAAAAAATATACACTTTAAAAAAGCCATTATTTTTATCAGTAAGATGAAACTCAATAATTAAATAAAACATTTTACATTAATCTAAAGTTTAAACTCGAAACCTTTTATCTTGGTTGGTGTCTTTATTATTTAGACTAGCCACTCATGGCAAGTAAAATCAATTAATATTTGTTATAACTTAAGCACTAATATACCAACAAATTATGTTAAACAACATTAATGAAAGTGATTAGAAAAGGATGTAACGATAAACGATCCTCCCTCCATAACCATGATGAATAGATAGGCTTATCCAACTTCAACCAATCCAAAAATCATAATATCCACGTGGCACCCTCTGATCCAAGCACCCACATCAAATCGACCCCACCACACCATCCTCTGTATCATCTTCGTCTTCTTCATCCCATATACTCACATTCATCAATCCGATTCACAATAATCACAGAATCAACAGAACCACACGCTATCAACTATCAAACTTCTGTTTTTGTGATCAATGGCGTCTCTTGCAACCTTCGCACCCACCACCGCCATTAACGGCCTCGCCGGCAGCTCCCTCGCCGGAACCAAGCTCAACCTCCGCCCATCTCACCGGAGCATCAAACCCACATCGTACAGGTACTAAAACACCTAATTTCTCCTCAATTTCACTTCAATTCCTCTTCGTGAATGCTTAATTGAATCTTTGGGCTTTTGGGGGCTTTTTTATGGGTGATCGTGGATGTGTAGAGCTGGAGCTGTGGTGGCGAAATACGGTGACAAAAGTGTATACTTTGATCTTGAAGATTTGGGCAACACCACTGGTCAATGGGATGTTTATGGCTCTGATGCACCTTCACCTTACAACCCCCTCCAGGTGTTCGACCTATTGCCTCAATGAAATTCTTAATCCCATTATCAAAATATTAAGTTGTATTGTGTTCTTATGTATATGGGTTGTTAATGGTAGTAGTTGTAGACCCTTGAATGATTGAATCTGTTGATTTGATCGATTCGATTGCAGAGTAAGTTCTTTGAGACATTTGCTGCACCTTTCACCAAGAGAGGGTTGTTGCTCAAGTTCTTGATATTGGGAGGTGGCTCGACCCTTGCGTACTTCAGCTCGACCGCCACGGGGATGTGTTGCCGATCGTGAAGGGCCCACAGCAGAAACCGAAGCTTGGTCCGCGTGGCAAAATCTAAACTGATTAATGATCAAGAAGCAATGTAGTATGTGTTGAATACTTGAATGTATATTTGACACATCTTGTAAGTATGATTCTATTTTTAAGACTTCTTTCGTTTTTCGAGTATGGATAATGGATGACCCTTCTTTTAACCGTTTGATGTGTAGAATCAAGTATGAGTTCATGTTTACTACAAATTTAATGATAACTTGTGTAAAAATATGGGAATAACTGATGCTTGTATCTTGAATCTTTAAAAGACTTCAATTTCAAGTAAATCTTGTATGCGTGACAACACTTTATGCGTGAAGCTTTCTAGTATTCTTGAATAGCACTTGAGAATAGCACTTGAGAATAGCATGTCCAACATCCTGTAGAATCAAGAAAATAACAAAAGCTTGAACTTTTAGGATTCTTTTGGTAATCTTTACACTATTACATGATTCTGAAAGCATATAGACAGTTTCTTACCCAGTTGTGTTCAAATTCGTCGATTTCTAGTTTACACTAAGGTTTACCAATATGGTATTCAAGTATTAGCAAGATTGTTTCCGCTCTATCTACAGATTCTTCTTTTCTTCGAACTCACACCTGACCGCGATTCTGATCATGCATCTTTAGCAGACATCTATAAATAATTGAATAATCGATGATTGTATTCACAATAGTTGCAGAATATATACAAGGAGTACAGCTATAACCTTCCTATTCTATGTAAGGAAAACATTTATTTTAATATCCCACTAAATCAGTAATTGACACCTAAATGACAGCTAATAAAATAATACAATAATTGGTAAATAATCCAAGTTAATACACCCCCTCAGTCGGTGCGGAAGGAGGGCGAATGCACAGACTGGAACGAAAACGATTAAACAGTTGTCGAGGAGCCCTTTGGTGAAGATGTCTGCGAATTGAAAATCTGCTGGAACATGTAGAACGCGTACGTCCCCGATGCGTACTTTTTCTCGAACAAAATGTGTATCAAGTTCCACATGTTTGGTTCGCTGGTGTTGCACTGGATTTTCAGACAGATAAACCGCAGAGATGTTGTCACAATAAACAACTGTGGCCTGCCGAGTTGGTACCATAAGCTCTAACAGCAGATTGCGAAGCCATGTTGTTTCGGCAACTGCATTTGCAACTCCTCTATACTCGGCCTCGGCGCTGGATCGAGAGATAGTTGGCTGTCTCTTGGATGACCATGAGACCAAATTGTCGTCTAGAAATACACAATAGCCTGATGTAGATCTTCTGGAGTCGGGGCAGCCCCCCCAATCAGCATCAGAGTATGCAACAAGTTTGTGTGATCGAGAGGGAGTAATGTGAAGACCGTGAGCAATTGTTCCTTTAAGATACCGTAGGACGCGTTTCAAAAACTGGAAGTGTGAGTCACGTGGTGCATACATGAATAGGCAAATCTGTTGCACCGCATAAGTTAAGTCTGGCCGAGTAAAAGTGATATATTGTAGTGCGCCAGCCAATTGACGATAGAGTGTTCCATCAGGCAACAAATGTCCACTTGTGGCACTTAATTTTGAAGAAGTGTCAACAGGTGTGGTTGATGGTTTGCAATCAGTCATGTTTGCTCTAGCAAGAATAGCCTCTGCATATTTAGTTTGAGACAAAAAAAGACCCCCTTTAGATTGGGAGACGTTTATACCCAGGAAATGGTGGAGATGGCCCAGATCTGTCATGCGGAATTCCTTTAAGAGAGAGTGAATGATATGTTGAAGTAACTTGTCTGAGGAGGCTGTCGAAATAATATCGTCAACATATAGTAAAAGATAAGCCATATCATTACCTTGACGGTATACAAACAGAGATGTGTCTGTCAAAGCTGATTTGAAACCGCATTGAATGAGATAAGAAGCAAATCGGTCATACCACACCCGTGGTGCTTGTTTCAAGCCATATAATGACTTAATTAGCCTACACACATGGTGAGGAAACTGGTTACTTGTGAATCCTGGTGGCTGAAACATGTATACCATTTCGTTGAGGTTTCCATGAAGAAAGGCATTTTTGACGTCTAGTTGATGGATTTTCCATCCCCTAGAGACAGCAAGGCTTAGAACGATACGAATAGTGGTTGGTTTAATGACTGGGCTGAAAGTTTCATCACAATCGATGCCGATTTGTAAACTTTTGCCATTGACCACTAACCGGGCTTTATACCGTTGAAGAGAACCATTTGCATTGAATTTGTTGCGAAAAAGCCACATGCACCGGATAACATTAGCATCAGGAGGCCTTGTAACAAGTTCCCAGGTGTTATTATCCATCAAGGCTTGATATTCTTCGGTCATGGCCGCATGCCAGTTTGGATCGTTAAGGGCTTTAAGGTGAGAGGTTGGAATGGGGGAGAGGGAGGTATTGGTTTGGGTATGTAGGTTTATGTGTGTACGGGTTTTAATTGTCCCATCTTTTGTGCGGGTTGTCATGGGATGACAGGGTTGCTGGGGTGGAGTAGTGGGCTTATGAGATGGTCCAGTAGGCTGCGGATTAGTTGGTGGGGGGGGTTGTCTAGATCGGCGGTGGTAAGTGAACTGGACCGGTGGTAAAGGTGTTGAGGCATGAATGGGATGGGCTGGTGGAGTGGAGTTGGTAGGGGCAGTTTGTGTAGCATTTGGGACGGCTGTTGGGGAAGGTTGATAAATGAGAGGGAGGGATCTAGGAAGGAATAGTTGTGGGAGGAGGTTAAAGCTGAAGTGGCATAAGGAAAAGTGACCTCGTCAAACGTGACGTGACGACTTAGGATGATTTTTCCGGATGAGATTTCGAGACACCGCTAGCCTCGGTAATCAGCAGGTAACCAAGGAATACGCAGCGGGTTGAACGGGGTGAGAGTTTGTTGGATCTGGTGGACGATGTGTTTGGGTAACATAGACAGCCAAACACCCGTAGGTGATCATATGTGGGCTGTTTAAGATATAAAACAGTGGTGGGGGTTTGAAAGTTCAGCACAGATGTAGGTAATATATTGTGAAGGTAACAAGCCGTGTGAAGTGCTTCCACCCAAAAAGTCGGAGGTAGAGATGCATGAGTGAGAAGGGTAAGCATGATTTCATTCAACCTACGAATCATACATTCGGACTTTCCGTTTTGTTGAGAAGTTTGAGGGCATGAGAAACGAAATTGAAGACCATTTGACTTTGCGAAAGTTTGAAATGAGAGATTATCAAATTCACCCCCTAAGTCACATTGAAAGGAACGTATGACAGTTTTGAATTGGGTTTTAATGTAGTTATGAAAATTAGAGAACTTAGTGAATGTTTCGGATTTAAATTTCAGTGGGAAGACCCATGTGTATTGTGTGAAATCGTCAACTAACACCATATAACATTTATAACCTGTTTTGCTCGTGATCGGTGATGTCCATAAGTCATAATGCACAATGTCAAAAGGCAATATAGTATTAGACTGAGAAATGACAAATGGTAAACTTTTGTGCTTAGAAAGTTGACAAGAGTTGCAAACTAAAGTCTTAGCACGCTTGTTACATGAAATAAATTTATTTGAAACAAGGTGATCAAAAACTGGAAAACCCGGATGGCCCAAACGATCATGCCAATGATCTTGAAAGGTGGATGCAAGAGCAGCGGACTGAACTGGTGTTGTGACAGGGTATGTGACGGGATAAAGGTGACTCGAGCTATTGTGGCGTGTTAGGATCTTGCCAGTCTTGAGTTCCTTCACAGAAAAACCGTTAGGGTCAAATTCAACAGAAACATTGTTATCAATAGTAAATTTTCGTACGGAAATAAGACTTTTGATGACATTGGGTGTGTAAAGTATGTTTTTGAGGTGAAGGTCTTGGGTTGAGGTTGGGAAGGATGAGTGTCCAGATCCAAGAACCGGCATGCGAGCACCATTACCTACAAAAATCGAACCAATAGGACTAGATAACAATGGGTTTGTGATTTTACCTTGATCTCCGGTTAGATGGTCAGAAGCACCCGAGTCCATATACCACTGATTGTCATCCGTTTCCAAAGTCATTGCTTGTAGGGCCTCACCAAGTTGGGTTGGTTCCAGTTGGTCAAGAGTGGCTAAATGGGCCTGATTTGTTGGTCCAGAGGCTGCTGAGGATTGGGCTGTTCGCTTTGGGCCTGTTTTGGCGGCTGTAGGGGGACTCCAGGGCTGGGCCCAACCTGCCTGGGTCGGAAATGGGCAGGGTGGAGGTGTCCAGTAGGCCCAGTAAGGGGGCGGCCCACCTTGCCTGTAAAAATCAGGGCGGTGCAGTGGTGGATTTGTGTACCCCCGACCACGGGAATTATTCTGATTGTTCCGGCGGCTGCTGTTGGCGGGCCTGGTGTTCCCACGACGACGGGTTTCCGGTGGTGGTTCCGAAGGCTGCTGCTACGGCTGGTAGATGGTGGCCATGGCTGCGGAGGGCGACATGCTGTCACGAGTGGCCTGTCGCTGACTCTCAAGCTGGAGCATGTTACAAGCCGATTCCCAGTCGGGAAGATTTTGGTTAATGAGCGCACCAATGGTGTCAAACTCCGCCGGTAAGCCACGAACAAGCTGTAACACCAGTCGTTTCTCATTGACGGGACAATCAACGTCATTCAACTGATTTCCGAGATCTTGAAGTTTCTGACAATAGGACTAGAGGGAGGGCATAGACTTGAGAGTGAGGTTGTTAAACTCATGCTCAAGGGCAGCCGCTCATGAGCCCTTGTTGTTCAGAAAAAATGGTTTTCAGCCTGTCCCAAGCCGCGTGAGCAGTGGAATCAGACTGAAACACCCGAACAAGGTATTCGTCGGACAATGTTCCGTAGATCCATTGTAAGACGACTGCATTAAGCTCAGACCAAGACTCGTAAGCCGGATCTGTTTGGCAGGTGGTGGGGTTCCGTCAATATGCGCCATGACTTTGTAACCTCTTGCGTGCAACTGAAATAATTTTACCCAGGCTGAATACGTGACCTTTGTGCTGTCGAGGACCCGGACTTTGCGCTGAATGTCAGTTACTATATACGCGGGATGAAGCGATTTGGCTGGTGTGGTTGCGGTTGGTTGGTCGGTTTGTGGAGGAGTGTTGGATTCAGCCATTGGAGGTGGTTGCAGTGGCAGAGGAAAAGGAAGGGCTGCAAAATTTGAACGGATGGGCTATGTGAAGCCTGTGCTCTTGATACCATGTAAACAATTGAATAATCGATGATTGTATTCACAATAGTTGCAGAATATATACAAGGAGTACAGCTATAACCTTCCTATTCTATGTAAGGAAAACATTTATTTTAATATCCCACTAAATCAGTAATTGACACCTAAATGACAACTAATAAAATAATACAATAATTGGTAAATAATCCAAGTTAATAACATCTTCCTCTTACATATCATCACCCGACACCTTGATTCTATTCTTGAGGTCAACAATTTTACGATCTGTGGTCAAATCCATAGATAAAAGTGTTCATTGGTAATACTCTTGTAACTAGTCTCCTGAGGCTTGTCCATCACTTCTTACTTATTTGATATGGTAGCGAATTTCAAATCATTTTTACTCGCGAAGGAGTGGATTTTGTTGTGCTTTATCTCAGACGGGTCACTATATTCATAAAGAGGAGCGAGTCAAATAGGTTGAACAAATCAAATAGATGGAAAGTCGGCAAAAGTCGGAGCTTAATGCACACAAACTGCTAAATCATTTTCTTCAAAGATTTATAAGTTTTAACTAGGGATGGAACCCACGCGCGTTGAATCGTGGATAATTTTGAATATCTAACAAAACGCAAGTGTTAAGTAGTATTGCGTAATAACTTTCGTACACGTACTTTGCATGAGAACACAAGTATAAATAAGAATATGAGCGAAACATATGCGTCGCTGCGTAATCATCTGAATAAATTTTAAAATCTAACGGGTGCAAATCCATATTCACGACTTGCAAACAACCATCGGTCAAAATGAAAGATACTATTGAATGTTATAGTTTTGTATTTAGGTGGTGTTTGTTTTTTTACAAAAGAGTTTCATAGGCTCTTTTGTCTTCACCAAAAAAATTAAATTTCAGACTGTTTGTTTTTTCAAAAGATATTTCATTAAAAAATATCTTCCCATCCTCTTTTTGGAGAAGACCCAAGCCCTCCTGTTTTCTCATCTTCCAACCTCTTCTAACTACAAAAACCAAAACACATCAGTTCTTGTTCTCCTCTCCAGCGCCCCTAACATCGCAGTTCTACCACCGTCCCCAACTCGTCGACCATCGGCGCCTCATCGGCGGCCACCTCCTCGGCCGACCCCCTCCCTGCTCGTCCCCCTTGCTCATCCCCCTTGCTCGTCCCCCTCCGCTGCTCGACCCCCCTGCTCGACCCCCGCTGCTCGATCCCCCTGCTCAACTAAAATCAACACCAAAACCCTACCAACACTTCATTTTCAAGGTACGTGATTTTCAATTTCTTTTTTCATAACTGAAAGTATGTTATCTGTAAAGGAATTCAATAAAATCAAAGATACAAGTTGCAATATATCATAAAGAATTTCTTGCTCTCATGGGTATATTATATATTTGTTGCAGCAAGATTATTGGCAAGTGATGCCAACTCTGTTTCCCTTTTTGATAGAATGATTGGGAAATCAGAGGAAATATTACATGTTGGGTGGAAAAGGGGTGTAGGAAAAACAAATTGGCCGCATCCCTTGCTGTAAAATTTGCAAATTATGGTTATCCCACCATTGTAGTTTCGACAGACCCTGCTCACTCTTTAAGTGATTCGTTCGATCAGGTATCTGTTTTTAGTGTTCTTTGATGTTATATGCATATGTTCAGTGGTAGTTACATGACCCTTTTGGGGAAGTTGTGTTTGATTTACTGCAAGATACATGCATATCTAGGATTTGACTGGCGGGATGCTGGTTCGAATTCAAGGTTTGGACTCACCATTGTTTGGACTTGAGGTACTAGTTAATGCTTTCATATATATACGAATACGATATCTGTTGTGTATAATGACTATAAGAATTGATAGGGTTATGAGTTCTTGATAGATTAATCCGGAAAAAACTAAGATTTTTGTTATGCGTCACAAAACAATGGTGGTGTGAAAGATTTTATGGATAGCATGTGACTTTTTAAAGTTTTATGTAAAAGTATTTTTAAAGTTTAAAAATTAGGTTTACTTTAATTACAGAATATTTTAACAGTTTGCAGATGTTAAAAAAACAAACAGTCTTTTTCTTGAAGACTGCATACGTTTGGTCTACCTCTTCTTCTGCAGATGTCTGCAGATGTGGTCCGCAGACTGCAGACGTTTTCCTGTAGAAAAAAAAACAGCACCTTAGTAAAAAGCCAACTTATAATAGTTTTCTAATAATATATATAGAATCAATAAATAATAATTAAACGATAAAACTTAACTAAACAACTACAAATAAATCAAAATGTCTTGGCTGCCATTTGCTTACACACATGAATTTATGGTTGTCCAACCACCAGCTCAACATCAAAATGTTAAAGCATCGAACCGGACATCCGGAGTCTAGTTCCCAGTCCGATCAGGCAAGTGTAGGGAAAAAATAAAACAAATAAATATGTAAATTAGTTTAAATTCAATTATATATCTACCCCATGTTTAGAACCATCTGATCACACACTAGTCTCTTTCTCAATCCCATGACCTTCTACATGTCTTTGCCTTATCGCCACAACGATCCCTTTTTCTTGGCTGTCATCGTTGGATGCGGCATCACTGGTTCTTGTCTGATGGATACAGTTTGATCATGGTGTCAAACTATAAGACATCACCATGCCTACGATTGGGTAGTTCACGGTGCAGGCGAAGATCTATGGACTGCCGCATGTGATATCGCATCTGTCCAAATCAAGTCTAAGATTCGTTGGGAAACAGTAAAACTTCAGGGGCTAAATTTAGAAATTCGAAGAAAACATACCACCCACCGACCAAATGTTTTAATATGTATTATAATATAATATAATACGTTCACTTCAAAGATATAAAACTGTCATCTTTTTACTTAATGATTTATGTGAAACAGATCAGATTAAAACTTATATGGTTGAAAATATAGTTGCACTATTATTCATCATCTATAATTGAAAAATAGGTTACAATGGAAACATATATTCAATGCCTTATATTATAAGGTAATTGTATAGCAGTATAATTCACTAGAGTACAAGTGTAATGGTGAGGATATGCCATATAATCACTTCCTTTAACAGTAACTGAAAACTACATGTTTAAATTTCTAAGCGATGTATCTAAAAAAAATAATAACATTTCAAATTTAGGCTATTGTGATCTATACACTATAAAGTTAGTCTTAGGGCATGTTTGGTTGTCCATCTTAGACGGACTTTTTAACTTTGGAGGGGTGAAATGACAAAAATGCCCCTCCAAATAAGTTAATAAGTTAAAATTTCTAGCTTATTGACTTATTTGGAGAGACATTTTGGTCTTTTCACCCCTCCAAAAGTCAAAAGCAGATAAAAAAAAGCAATCCCAAACAATGTTTTTAAAATTCTTTCATAATTTGGCTATATAAAACTTGATAATAAAACATCTAAGCAATGTATATCAACAAAATTCTTAACATGTCGCTATGACATTCTTTTTTTTCTATGTTTTGATATGAATTTTATCTAAAACTAGATTGTCCTAACGCACGAGCATAACTTGCTAGTATACCCTTTTTTTAAAGAATGACTACAAATTGAATTTGTATATAAGCAACATACTTAACTGTATACGAGAATGATACCCTCCACACTGGAGTTTCTAAGAGCCCTCCCAATCAACACTTTAATCTAATGACATTAATAAACGCTTATTTATAAAAAATAATGTGAGTTTAAATTCTTGCAAGTATAAGGTTACGTGGTATATAGAATTAAAAATTTTATGTAAAAAAGGGTAGATTTTAATTAAAATTATTATACAATATGGGACCTACCATCACGACGAAAAGAAGCTTCTTTGGGTCCTTGTAATAAAAAATGTCATGTTGGTTCCATTTTGCCGTCTTATATTAATTAATAATCATATTAACTATGTTTGTATGTTCTCTTTCCACGTCACTAATTTGTCTTTTTCAATCTTCATTATCTCCAAACACAACCTTAATCACACCTAAATTAAAAATTAGCATACTAATATATTTTTGTTACATTAAACGCTGGTATATGAACACTTCATAATTATCAATATTCGACAGATCCATTTCCCCAATCTCCCGTTGACCTCAACAGTCTGAATCACCATCAATCATGAAAAACATCGATGTATTGATCACATCACCGTGAACTCCTACCTCGAACAACAACTCGATAAGCGTTTTAATCTCATCCGCCTATGGAACATCCCTCAACGCGATGAATTAATCAACAAGTACTCTGGCTCCATACGAGCCGTGGTGGGGAACCCGAGCTTCACCACGGGGCGGGAGTTTATCGATATGTTCCCCAGTTTGGAGATCATATCGAGTTTTAGTGTTGGATTAGACAAGGTGGATTTGGAGTATTGTAAGGAGAAAGGGATTAGGGTGACAAACACGCCCGAGGTGTTGACTGATGATGTGGCTGATCTAGCGATTGGGTTGATGTTAACGACGTTGAGAGGGATTTGTGAGAGCGATCGGCTTGTTAGAGGCGGATTATGGAAGAAGAGTGTGTTCAAATTGACTACTAAGGTGAGATTTCTTCATCTGCTTAAGAATTTCAATTCATATGCATTTTACACAATTATGTGATATGCTTTTGATTTAGTAACCATATTTGGCTATATGATTTTCTTTATCTTTTTCACAACAACTGTAAGTTTTATTCGTAAATTACTTAATTCTTGACTCTTTTCATAAATTCTAATGATTTTTTTGGATATCAACTGTGAAAAAGAAAATATTGACGAGTCAAACGTCGATACTAATGTCGTAGCACATAGAAAATGTAATTCCTAATGTATCATATATGTGTGATGAGGTGTTGGGGTGTTGACATACAGAAAACTCTGTTATATAATGTGTTCTAAGATCTATTCATATGAGAGAAGTCTAAGTAGTAATCACCAATAATATACAAAGCATACAGTAACGAATACAAAGAAAGGGTATAATGGAATTTTGTAATTCCAATTCATATTGGATAAACCATGTTTATAACCAGTACTTGATATAGAATAGTAGAATGCCCATTTTGTTTGTGTATATATTTGTTTTTGATCTTAGGTGTTAAATTTTATTTGTTGGGATGTCCATTTTCAAAAACTTGATCTTATACTAATCTCGAAGTTGAACTTGAATAGCACACGAACAAACCCGCTGCATAAGGCTCTAGGAGTGTCAGGCTGCAATAAGCTAGATGTTCACATCCTTACCTTATATATTTACAAGAGGTTATTTCACAACTATAATCCCTGATTTAACATTGCCATCACTTCAATGTTACCCCTTAAAATCCGACTTGAAATATAATACCAATTCTAACAATATTATCATAATAATAATTCTATTTTTTCTAACAACTTCAACATATTGTTTATCATTCTTAATATATTTGGTTTCAGTTCGGGTAATCAAACAACTATCATATAATACCATACTCGTTTCAAATCCGCGAAAGTTTTTTAAACTAATTCAAACTCAGCCCCATACATGAATGCTCGTCAAAGATATTTTAGGATTCAAGTTTTCTTATCAAGTTTAATTTCTCTTAGGTCATCAAGTACACTCTTTCTGTAGTTGTCACGCAATCTAGTGACGTCTAATATGAACAGGGGGTGGGGGGATGAAAAATATCGTTGCGTGATGGAGTCACTGAGCGATGATCAAGACAACAAAGAACACCACGTGCGTATTTGCCATCGCAAGAGGGAAGTCACTTGACCTATGGGGTTACGAAAACACCACACCGGCTTGTAGTCACAACCTTCAACATGCGGCAAGGGTGCACCTTATGCCTAGTGATCTCTACACATGGATAAGAAGTTACACGAAAAAAAAAAGTTAATTTCAATTGCGCTTCCTAACGTTTGATAAAAGTAACTATTTTCCTTAAAAGATTAAAAACATTCATTTACCTCAAAATTTTAATAAGTTGTTTTAGTTTCAATCTAAACATTTTATTATTTTGAATTTAAGTTGAAACAACTATTAAACTTTTGAAATGAAATTCAACGGACTTTTAAAGATAAACTAATGTATTCAATATTTTTAACGAAAATGATTATTTTTATTAAATTTCGAAGAACAAAATTAGTTGTGACATAGCGTTACAAAAATAAGTTTTCAAGCTGTCATTCTAAAAAAGGATGTATTTAGCTTAGCTATTCAGCTATCACCTGCAACTTATCTCTCCTACATTATCTGTGGACCTGAATCATCATCAGTCACTAGCCGGTGACCACACAACCACCACCGCCGCCGCCGCCGCCACCATGGAAGCCATCGGCGTACTGATGACATGCCCAATGTCTTCATACCTCGAACACGAGCTCGACAAGCGATTCAACCTCTTCCGCATGTGGCACCACCCCAAAAGAACGACTTCCTGAAGAACAACTCCGGCTCCATCCGAGCCGTCGTCGGAAACGCCAGCGTCGGCGCCGATCGGGAGCTGATCGACTCACTTCCGGCTTTGGAGATCGTATCGAGCTTCAGTGTGGGGCTAGATAAGGTCGATTTGGGGTATTGTAAGGAGAAAGGGGTTAGGGTTACGAATACGCCTGATGTGTTGACGGAAGATGTCGCTGATTTAGCGATTGGGTTGATATTATCGACGCTCAGAGGGATTTGTGAGTGTGATCGGTATGTTAGGAGTGGGTTGTGGAAGAAAGGGGACTTCAAATTGACTACTAAGGTTTGATTTCTTCATCTGCTTGAATTTTGCATGATTAATCGATTATCTTCTGTTACTGATTCGACTCTAGATGGTGGTTCTTGCAATTTTTCAATGTGATTACTGATTTGCTGTAGAAATTTGTTAATCTTGAGCTGATTTAACAGAATTACTTTCAATTTATTCACATTGAAGGTGTTGATCCTGAATTTACCATGCATTATCGATTATTGGACACAAAAAGATTAGGGCTAACAAGAATTTAAGCAATGTTGATGTTCAAGCACATTTTAGGGTTCATCAAGTTGGTAAACTGTTGGTTCTGCCCCCAAATGGCTGTCATATTTCAATCTTAGGTGTACATAGATGTCAATTGATGTGACCAAGGTGCATTATGAGTGCCTAAGAATGAGAATTTCATACACTGCCAATAGAATAAAATGAATGTTACTGGACTCCTTAACCGCCATATGGCACACTAGCACCCCGCCCCAAAAATCCACAGGAGGCAGTGTGGCTCATGGGGTTCACTTTGAGCATACCTAAAAGCTCCTACGTGTGTGTTCTAGGAACCCGGGGGGGGGGGGGGGGGGGGGGGGGGCTGTAGTATAGGTTTACCTAGTACCATTCTGATATTCTCCCACTATCAAAAGTCGCATGTTCTCATACATCTTTGCTCATCCATGTGTGAGCACCTTATGAAATTGGCTTTACATTGGCTCAAGGGACACTTGACAAACACTTGATCCCAATTTGTAAAGGACGACTTTCCTCAATTGACTCCGTCAAAACTCCTTTTGACCACCACACTCGAACGCGATCCATCTCTTGGGTTGGTCCATTAACTCGAGTGGAGCACATGGCCACTAGGTATGGAGAAGTGGTGATGCTCACTTTTAATTAATCTTTGAGGCACCGTTGAAGGATGTGCATGCATTACCTAGAACCCATGGCTTAACATGATTTTGATAGCCATCCTAGTGATTTGGAGGAGATCTCTCAAAAAGCATTTAGTGCGCATCTTGATACACAGAGCACACTTAACACAAGCTTGGCTAGTGGCTCGTTTAACATCATATAACTTTAGAGGTCCATGTCTAAAGCTCTACCTCAACTTTGGAGTAATTTTTCTAGCTTGAGCTTGGCTAGAATGTTATTTATTTTAGATAAATTGGATTTTAATAATCCAACTATTACTCATTGGCCGATAATAATCCATACTATTGATTTAGCTGACAATAATCCCAACTTTTATTTTTATTACCAACAACAGTCCCAGTAGCATAATTATCATACATTCACATTCGATTTGTATTTATTTTAGGCTCGATTTAGCTTGTATTTCTTTTCATTTCGTTCATAATCATTATTTGAACGAAATCGATTCGAAATTAAGCGTAATTATTCAATAATTATGTTACTGGGATTGTTGTTGGTAATACAAATGAAAGTTGGGATTATTACTGATCAAATCAATAGTATGGATTATTATCGGCCAATGAGTAATAGTTTGGAACTTTGGATTATTAAAATCCAATTTGCCTTTATTTATTATTTTACTATATATATATTAGGTTATTTTTCATAATCATATAATAATATATAATGTAATCATACATATGTATAAAATAATAATATTATACTCGTATAAATAATAGACTTGTTTAGGATCATGAACATAGTCAAGCTTGGTATATGAAGCTCAGGCTGGAGTTGGTTTACTGGATCAGCTCAAATTGTGCTTGAGTTCAGGATCGAGCTCACTTCAGCTTGGCTTAACTTAGTCAATCTCGAGTATCTCATTAATGGCTTGCTTTTACTTAATGCTAGATATATTTTATCATATGCTCCTTTGGTCCCAAAATAATTGTCCATCATTTTATTTAGTTTTATCACAATAATTGTCCACTTCAAGAGTGGATATGTTTATTCTACCAAGTTTCTCATTCTACTCTTAATTACATTAATCATAAACCACATTAGTTGTTCTTTCTTCCTAAGCCAAAACACACCTATAGATTATTATTTCATTTTACCCATTGCTCTTTCATTCAATTTTATACTAATGATTTTCTCATAATGTTTGCAGTTCAGTGGCAAAAGAGTTGGAATCATAGGTCTAGGAAGAATCGGGGCAGCCATTGCTAAACGAGCTGAAGCATTTAACTGTCCCATTAGCTACTATGCCAGATCAGAGAAACCCGAATCAAAATACAAATACTTTCCCAGTGTCGTCGAATTAGCTGCTAATTGTGATATCCTGGTTGTGGCATGCGCGCTGACACCAGAAACCCGTCACATAGTCAACCGTGAAGTCATTGATGCACTTGGTCCCAAGGGGTATGTAATTAACATCGGGAGGGGCCCACACATAGATGAACCGGAGCTGGTGTCTGCTCTTGTTGAAGGCCGGATAGCAGGTGCAGGTCTTGACGTATTTGAGAATGAACCGCATGTGCCCGAGGAGCTGTTTGGTCTTGACAATGTGGTTCTGTTGCCACATGTCGGAAGTGGGACCGTCGAGACCCGAAACGCCATGGCTGATCTTGTTGTTGGGAACCTAGAGGCTCATTTTAGCAAGAAGCCACTGTTAACTCCAGTGGTTTAAGTATGATTATGATGACAATGACATCAAACAGATCTAAACAAATTGTTGACACTTGTGCTTGTGTTCAAGTCTGCTTATTTTAGCAGCTGTAACTTCATTCTCAATACT
This sequence comes from Flaveria linearis, assembly GCA_024085815.1. Taxonomy (NCBI): domain Eukaryota; kingdom Viridiplantae; phylum Streptophyta; class Magnoliopsida; order Asterales; family Asteraceae; genus Flaveria; species Flaveria linearis. Next base: position 12,029,233 of record CM044015.1, read on the forward strand.
CCCAAGGGAATATTTGGTATTATATTTTGAGAATCATAATTATGTCTAGCACCTTTTTAATAAATTAAGATGATAATATGAATCACGGCAACTTGATAGCATTCTTAGAAAACCAATTTATAAAATAACTGTACAATCACATTTGTTTGTTTTATATTAAATAATATCCTTTTAAAACTAAACACACCTTTTCCATTATTATATATATATTAAAAACCAAAGACGGTGTGTGAGGGGAGGTACTGTAGCTCACAGTACCGCCTTTGATGCACATTGTACAAGTCGTGTACACCTCCTGTCTTTCAGCCTTCTCTTCAGTCTATTTCTTCTCCCACCGCCATCACCCACTTTCATCCTCCTCATCTTCTTCCTGCGCTTCATTTTCTACATCCTTCGTACGACGTCGTTCCGTCCCCGTCATCTCCGTCGTCACTCCTCCACAGATTCTCCGATCGCCACCTGCACCGTTCCGTTTCGTTCACCGCCAAATCCTCCAACACCGACACTTTTCCGGCGATGATCCGTTCAGATTCTACTCGTGGGACTCAACTGATGGAGAAAATGGTATGCGTATCATCTAATTGTAGTTTGACAGACATTTTCAGTCTTCTACGTCCCTTTTTTCTTCGATTGAATGATGTTTAGTTAATTTATATGTGACCAACATTTGTAATTGATGCCATCTTATGGTTTGTAGGCGTTTATTTGTTGTGTTGGTTGAGAGATTTTTATGATGTTTAACTTGTAGTGGACGATCTGGTTCTGATTTACGTCAGTTATTTACTGATGTGAAATTATTTACGTATTGTAGTTTGTTATTTACATCTGAAGTAGGAGGAAACTCTTCGACTACTGTGTTGATAATAGATGATGGATGTTTAGGGTATTTTAAGGCAAGTTCAGTTTTGATGAGAACTTTGGTGAATGGGGGAAATTAGGGCTTTTCTTGGTGGTGGAAATTCTTTGTCAGATTACTCAGCCATTGATGTCTTCCTCTTTAATGTAGAAGAATGAAATTAGATTGTTGCAATGATGATGATGATGGTGAAAGATATTATGATTCTTTAGAAACTGCATATGGTTCTTAGAAACTGCATATGGTTCTTAGAAACTGATCCTAACATCCTATTGTTAACTTGCATTTAGTTCAAATCTTGAATGGTTTTGTGTGTCCTTTTTGTGCCAAAACTTTGGGCATTTTTTTATGTTAACATTATGTTCTGAGGGTTTTGAAATGTACCTTATCAGTTTATGGTGATTAGTATGTTAATTTGTGGTTACTCTCTATCAAATATATGATTTCATGAATGATGTTGTGGTCAGATCTTGAATAGGGCATAGAATTTGATCATGAAAGTAGGATTATGTTTTTGAAATGTTGACTAACATGAATTGACTTTAATTGCTGGAGTTGATTTTGCTAACCTCTGAATAGTTGACCATTTCGAATTCATCTAGAGGTTTGTTCTGTATTAGAGGACCTGTTCGAAGGAAAATAACGTTAAACTACTATCTTTAGGTTTCTAGAAGTCATATTTTATCAGTTTCATTTGCTTGAAGTCTTAACATTTGATCTGACAAATAATTTGAAGTTGTTATTAGGCTAAAGTACTGTTTAATGGAAGACAAAGAAAGAATGCTTTAGACCCTTCAAACAAACCAAAGAAGAATCTTTTGGCTGTATATCACTTATTTTGATTTTTTTCTGTAAGATAATGTTACAATTTTTATGGAAGATAATGTTACAATTTTAGTGGAAGATATGAAATATATGCGCAGAACTTACATAGTTGCATTTGCACCATGTTTGATATGGATTATGAATTACACAATATAATTTGTAAACACTATAGTGTGTCAATATTTGATTCAAGCTTCACTTTTATATGCAAATGACAACTGCCATATCGATTGAGGATGTGAGAAGAGAGGTAATGTAACACCCCATCCCGACAAGGGCTGACGTGTCACTATTACGGTAATCAAAATCCAAACGCATTCCCATTATTAGAAACGATTACAAGTTCAAATTCCAAAACCTAATTAAGATGTTCAATACATTAATTAAAGTAACAGATAATCTTGGTCTTCAATTCACTCTTCACTGGTTTCCCGGATTACCCTGCTGACCTGACGTGCATGAAAACAAAAGCACGCCTGAGCATAACGCTCAGTGAACGGAATAGCGGATAACAAAATAAACAGACATGTTGATAATCAAAGAATCGGCAGATATAAAAAATATACAGACATGGTGATAATCAAGGAATCGACAGATATCAAAATAAACAGACATGGTGATAATCAAGGAATTGGCAGATATCAAAAATAAACATACGTCATAAGACATATATCAGATAGAACATACCCCGAGCTAATAATCATATCATATAATAACTGAACAAGGGGAACACAGGTAGCGAGCCCGTGAACCAATGTGAAATGGAGTATGGGCAGACATACAAACCATTCACCAGAGTCCTGAATGGAATGGTGTGTAACCATCCACCAGGAAATACAGAACTAGCCTAGGATCGATCCATACGCCTCTGAGGAAATAATATAACCAGACATAATTTCAGAGTCCTCTTTAGAGACGCCGTGATCTCAGCTCACCGCCACGGTTGGTGCCACGTTATCGATGCCGCAATAACACGTCTTGGTCACCCCCAAGATAGGGAGAGCTCGGGTAACAAATTCAGAAATATATAGTAGTCAAGCTACTTATAACAGAATCAAAAGCAAATTATCAGGAATCAAAAGTAGAAATGAACGGAAATCAAATACGAGACAGAAATCAGGAATCTGTACTGCAAAGTAACGGAACCAAAAGTAAATACTATGATTACAAGGAAACAAAATCCATACAATAAGTAACAGAACAAAGTGAATATTTTGATAACAGAATCCGTACTTCAAAGTAACGGAAAATATTATTTATACTAGATATAAAGAATCAGAAATCCGTACCTTATACACGAATGACAATAATCAGAAACAAAGTCTAGGCTCGGTAACGCCGCGAGAACCTACGATAACGTAACGCAAATTATAGTTTGGATTTTCCTATTTTAAATTGGAAAATTCCAGTTCTGCCCTTGTCTTTTCGCACTCGTTAAAATACTAACCGACGTTTAAAATTCTGAAAATCTCCAGTTTACTAGATTAGTGATTTCTAAACAACCTTTCATTTAGAAAAGTTTCTGATTTGGATTACCGAAATATGAGAAAAATGTGGATCTTTACAGCTGCGCAGAACTGCTAGCTGTTACGAAAACGACTATTTGGAGGTCTAAACGAATGAGTTTTTCTATGTTTTATATATCAACAGATTTGTTTTTCGACGAACTTCGTCATGGACATAAGGTTTAACTGATTTAGATCTGTTATGATAAAGTTATGGCCTCCGTAAGTTGGCTGTAAAATACGTATAAATCAAGGTATTTTGGTAAACCGTAAAATTATTTCTAGTTAAAATACGTCCGTTACGGGTCTGGAAATATTTTTATAAATAAGTATAAATCATGATTTAAACAGTACTAAGTGAAAGGAAACGTTTAGACTAATAATATTATGCTAGTCTAAACTGTTATTTAAAATACATTTATAAGACATAATTCAAAATGACATTCATAAATGATTTGTGAATTTAAAATGTATTTTGTCATGATTAATCTATAATTAAAGATAATATAATGTCAAGTAATAATTACATGATTTTAACTATTATTTAACATAAATAACACTATATTTATCAATAACTGTAAAAGGTTATATATTATTCAAAATATTTACAGAATATTAGAGCATTTAAACAAATAAATTTATAGAAAATATTTAGATGGTCTTAAAAATAAAGAGAGTTTACAGAACTAATTTTTATAATTTTTTGAAATTCTTACATAATTGTTTAAGGGTGAACAAGCTTTAAAAAAAACAATTGAAGGTGCCCGGGTTCGAACCCGGGACCTCAAACCCACACTCCCACTCCATTACCAGTAGACTAAAGGCCTTGGCCACGTTATGAATCAGCTTTAATTCTTAAAACCAGTCTTTAACAAATTTCCAATTTCCCCAAGAACCCTAGTTTCAATTCAATCCAATTGAAGCCCAAATCGATGTTGTTAATCAGAGTATGGTTAGGGCTTTCAATCCCCACATGAAATCGAGCATAATGGTAGTTTAAATTACCTTCTTTGAAGCTCGAACGTGGTATTCGACTAGTTGCAGGTCCGCGGCCGAGGATGGGGATTAAATTCAATGTACGTGTTTGATTCGGTGCAACTGAACTCGATGGATTGTTATAAATGATTAATCTAACGTGAGTGCGCGTTTAATTCGATTATTATTTGAAGTTAATGGTCGATTAAGTGGGTTGGTCGGCCGAACACTTTCGGTCGAAAGTGTTTTTAGTGGGTAGATCACTCGATTATTCAAATTAAGGTGGGAAACAGGTTCGAAACACCCACTCGCAGATGTCGGGAAGGTTTAATCGAGTCAAACCGCGTTATTTTGGCTGTGGAGGTTCGCCGGAGGGCCGCCGGTGTGTGGCCGCGAGGTGATCGGAAAAACGGGTAGGGGGGCTGGGTTAAAACGAAAATTACACATATGGTCCCTGTGGTTTACTATGTTCACTATTTAATGTAAAACTTTCTGTTACAGTTTCAAAATTGGCAAATTTAACCCCCTGAACTTATTATTATTAATTTTATTATTATTATTGTTATTATTATTATTATTATTATTATTATTATTATTATTTATTACGGGTATTATAGGTAAAGATTTTAAAAGCTTTGTCTGGACATGAAAACTTGGTCAAATTTTATGATGCATATGAAGATCATGATAACGTCTATGTTGTAATGGAGTAAGTAGTGAGGTTAATCTTTGATTCTTCAATATTTTTTTTTGTCTGTTATTACATATTTGTAATAAGTATCTTTAAATATTATTTAGATTGATGAGACATACCAAACACAACACAGGCACTATCAAACCCATACCACATGTGATATGGTCAGGCCTCATATGATTGTTTGGGTCAATATATCAAGAAGCACCTACATATCCCAATAGGCCAAAGTCCTCAATGAGTAATTTTTTATGCAAATTTGATTGTTTGTAATGGTCGTGCTTGTTTTCCACCAAATATAAAACATAGGTCTTTATCATTCATAATAGGTTTCTAATGTTTATGCGTTTACGGTTCATTTGTCAAATAAAAATTCAAATACCACATACCATCCCGATGCCTTTTTCAACCATCAAACAACCATAATTATATCAACTAGCATTGGATCCCGCGCGTTGTTGCGGGTCTTCTTGCAATGTTGTGAAAACCGTCCAAGTTGTTCTAGAGAACAGCAAAATTAAATTAATGTACAAGAACTAATGATTGATTGTATTTTACTTGATTTTTCTTAGAGAAATAAATTATCAATTGATTGGTTGGACACTCGGGTGGAAGCTTACATACCTGGTGTAACATCGCGTATTTTCGGAGAAAAATAAAAATAAAAAAAATATAAAAAAATATAATAATAATAACAATTATAATAATAATAATCATAATCATAATAATAATAATAATAATAATACTAATAATAATAATAGTAATAATAAAATAATAACAATAAAAATGATAATAATAATCCAGGGGGGGTATGGTAATTTTGAAACTTAAAAACTAAACTTTCGGAATTGAATAAATAAGCATCCAAACCACAGGGACCATTCCTGTAATTTTGGAAAAACCCAACCCCACCCCCCTGTCACCCGTTCGAATCCCACCACCGCCCCTAACCCCATTGTCGGCCAAAGATCACGCGAAATCAGCCACTACACATTTTAATACTCAAAGTAACATCGCACTAACAAACATATAACCGTTTATAATACTCCTATGAAATCAATTTCATCCAAAACGATCAAAACAACCCGTTCGATCAACCTCCGAAACCCGTCGACCTGCAACTCGTTTTCTAACTATCCTACAATCGATTTTACTCGAAATTAACATAAGGCTTTGGTTCTAGATCATCATTCAAAGCTTCCCTAGAGTTTAATTCGATTATTATCACTGTTTGAGCATCAAACGATCATCACTGTGCCGCGACCTGTTCTTCGTTGGGATCAACTTCAAATCGATACCATATAGGTAATTCTACACACCCACATACTCGTTTTTACATGGGGAATGAAAGCCCCATGGTTGCAGATGCAATCGAAATCGATTCGATGTTCAATTTGGGGGGATTCGATCTAGGGTTCTTATGTGGAAATTGGGGTTGATTGAAGTGTTGTTTAAAACAATTTGGAACTGGACTTAAACGCGGCCAAGGCCCTTAGCACACCGGTTCCTGCATTCCATGTATTCCAAGAGGTCCCGGGTTCGACCCCGAGCACCTACACATATTTTTTTAGGCCATTTTAAGCCTCTAAAAATTCTAAAAAAATTCATAAAAATCATAAAAAATATTTTTAAGACATTAAAAATATTTAAACAACTAAATTATTTTTCTGGAATTTATTTCAATATTTTATCTATTTTAATAAATGTTTAAATAAATAAAGTTATAAATAATACAAAATTATTTAAATAAAAATGAACTCCTAATAATAATTTAATTTATTGAATTATTATTTGACACAATATTATTTGTAATAATTTCACACAATATTTATTATTGTTTAAATAATGATTAAATATATAAATTTATTATATTTAAATCATTTTAAATAACAATTTCATTTCTTTTAATAAATTAAATAATTAAACATATTAGTTAATTATCACATAATTAATTAATAAGATTAATTATTTATTTTTCCACATTTTCACAATAAATCAAACAGATACGTAAACTAATACGTTTATTTCTAAATCTAAACATAATCATTTTCATAAATCTATTTGTTTCAAGACATACAAATTAGATAGAATATTTAAACCACCATTCAAAATCAAAATGGAAACCTTAAAACATTCCCAAACTTTCAAATCATTATTATTCTAACACGAGACACCGTTCCTTAGGTTAACCGTAAGGAAATCACAGGTGTCTAACCTATCACGATCAAAATCCAATCTCATCAATCATGTGAGTATTCATATCCCCTTTTTATATCATTTCCTATTTGGGGGAAATCATGTGATACAATATATTCTATCATGATATTCTATTGTTATTTCATTTTCAATTCAATTCAAGACAGGTTATGTTATTACTTGCAATTACGTGAACATACTGTGATAAACTGGATGACAGTAGAACCCTAATTCAATCAATCAATCAATCCTGGCAACAATGTAGATCTACTGGTTTGGATAACCCACCCCATATGAATAGTCGAGTGGTGATTGTGCCAGAGGCAATAGTCAATCTATGGTGTATGTGTGGAGTCTATTATATGCAAGTGTCAAGTCAAGGGGTTTATATTGTGTCGGTTTATCTATATGCTTTACTATTGCAATATAAGTCTTAACGTTACCTTGTGAATTGAATTATTCTCAATCAATCAATCAATCTATATGTATACTCAAAACTGTGATTACTCACCAGCTAATTCGTTAGCTGACTTTATTTTCTCACATGATTTCAGGTTAAGCAAGCTAGTGGACTTCTACTTGATCATATAAGACCTGGACTTAGTCAAAACAAAAGACAATTACTATTTGTGACTTTAACTGTTGTATTTGTATCTGTTAAATTCATGTTATCCTGTAATCTGATTTTAATATTATTATCACTATTAGACAATCATGAGTTATGAACAATCAATCATTCCCTCGTCCGCTCCGATGATTCCGCCGTCGGTCGGGGTGTGACAGATTGGTATCAGAGCCATGGTTATAGGGAATTAGGTTATTAGAAATGGAATTACCTAGACTATAACTAAGTACCTTTACACATGAGTCCTCTCATGTATTTTATATGCTTAGACAGGATTTTATGTGCCTTACATGTTTATACTTGATTATGTGATTATCTGTTTATGTGATCCTTCCTATACTTTGAATCTATCAATATACACACGAATCTTAACTCATAATCTAAGGCATTGTGTGCCTAATTCAAGTGATTTCAACTCCAAAAACTCGATTGTTATTCATGGTTTTCAAATCTCGTCAAAGTCCGTGTCACATGACCGAGAACATGCAATGCTGGAAGAGTGGGATACCTGTATCTTAAGGTGTTCTGTCTAGGCAAGGTATTTCATACAACTTGATTACCTTACCTGGGAACCCTCGAGATGAGTATTCGCTTATAGGTACGCATGTCCTCGTGCTGGACACAAATACTTTGATAAGTCAACGTATTCGCTTTGGTTTGCGAACCGAACGTTTACACTCCAAACCTCTCATTGTTATTCTAAACAATCTCATTAACGATTTTATATTTGAAAAGTTTTAAAAACCAATTACCCGTTTCTCATAGAGGTTCTTCTTTCCATATTATACAGAATGTCTTCTCGTCGAATCCGTTCACGATCTAGAAACTCTGGCCGTAAGATTTCTGCTATTGTAGCACGTGAAGTTACTGCGGTCATCCCAACTCTACTTACCCATTTGAACCAAAGCAACAATACCGTCCAAAACCCAATTGCACTAAATCCTCCCCGAACTTGTACTTACAAACATTTCAGTTCTTGCAACCCCACTAAGTTCAGTGGAACTGAAGGAGCTACTGGATTACTACAGTGGTTCGAAAGCACCGAGAACACCTTCCTAAACAGCGAATGCCCTGAAAATCTAAAAGTCCGGTATGCCACAAGTGTTCTCCAGAAACGCGCACTCACTTGGTGGAACGGAGAGAAACGAACCCGTGGAACTGATGCTGCTCTAGCATTAACATGGGCTGAAGTTAAGGAGCTTATGACTAAAGAGTTCTGCCCAAGAAACGAAGTCCGAAAACTGGAAGCTGAATTCTGGGAATTAACCCAAGACAGTGGCGAGAACCTAGCATACACTAACCGATTCCACGAACTGAGCCTTTAGTACCGCATCTTGCTACCCCTACCTCCCGAGCCATCGAGAAATACATTGGTGGACTACCCATGCAGATTCAGGATACGGTGCTAGGAAGGAATCCTTCAACACTAGAAGATGCTATCAGGCTGGCTGCACAGTTAACCGATAATCATGTGAAAGCTGGTTCCTTAACCAGGAAAGGATCGAAGAAGAATACCGATAAACTTCATAACGAAACCATCAAAACCGACCAAGCCGAGCTTTCCAAGAACAAGAAGAGGAAGGCTCAATCTCAAAACTTTGCGGTAATACCCCTGCTGTACCAATTAATCAAGTCCCTCCAACTCATCAACCAGTAGTAAACAACCAATCACTAATGAAAAAGCCATACGCTGGACCCCATCCACTGTGTAACATCTGTAATTACCATCATCCCGCTAACACTCAGTGTCGTCAATGCATGAACTGTGGTCGTTTGGGTCATACATTCAACGTGTGCAGGAGTGCTGCTAAAGCTCCGACCAATGCACCAGTTCACCAACATCCTCTTGCAATTACCCAGGGTCGTGCATGCTATCAATGTGGTGATCCGAACCATTTTCGCAATCGATGCCCTCAACTTGTCATCCCAGTTCCTACGGCTCAAGGACGTGCTTTCAACATCAATACTCAACAAGCTCAAGCCACCAATGATGTGGTGTTGAATAATTCTTGTCCTTGATTTCGGCTTCATGATGTAATTCAAGATTTGTAATCGTGATTTTCCTTTTGTTTCATTGTTGTAATTTGAAAATTTCTAAATTTCTAATTGAGATATTTTTCCTTTCGCTGTTAAGTCGAACTTTGAACCGTTTGCACCGTGGGAGGTGCAGAGTTTGCAAGTCAACCTATGACTAAGGACACTCGTATCTCCTAAATGATTCTAACTCATCAAAACAGGGGTGATTCCCTTACTTTGGTGATGATTCCTTATTCGTTTCAATAAATGGTTTTCAATTGTGTGTTTATGAAATTTCATCCTCTGGATTAGGGTGATTTCCTTATCTCGAGGACTGACTTCAACTATTCACTTTGGAACTTGCATTTCACAAATGACATGATCTCACCAAAATAGGATTGAAACCCGTACTTTGGTGACAAATGTCAATCTTCAATTGTTTTCTTGTTATTATGAAATTCAATCATCAAGGTAGACGTAAATTTCATACCTTGATGATAATTTCATTTTATGGATTGTATTTCTCAAATGAAACGACCTCGTCAAAGTAGGAGTGAATTCTGGATTTTGATGAGGAAGTCTATTTTATTATATTTTGTTTTTGTAAAAATTCATCGTTAAGATAGGAGTGATTTCCCTTACCTTAATGGTGAGTTATCTCGTCTTATTTCTGTAGGTCCTCAGATCGAACTTTTTGGATTGGTAAGCTAGTGGTCATACCTTGAGAGTACACCATCAAGTTAGGGGTGAAAACCATACCTTGAGGACTATTCTCATCTCTTGATCATCAACTTACCATGGTTGTAATCAAGTGACGAGACGCATGTATTAACTTGAAGGGTGAAATAATGTTAGTGTTTCGACCTATCAAGCCAAAGCATGATCTCTGAACTTGAACAGAGACCTGATTCGTTTTAGGTTGATTTTGAATCCTAACTTGGAACATTTAAATTCTTAAATCGATTTCTTTTATTCTCATGTTTTGACTCGATCTAGCTACATCAAACCATTTATTCCTTATCTATCGACTTTCATTGTGAGTTATCATCAAAACCTGATTACGTGATGGTAGTCTTCCTAAACAATCTATTGTCAAGTAAAGATATTATCTCTGAGCGTGATGGTCGCTTCATCTCTCGTTTTCTGGAAAAGTCTCCAATCATCTCTCGAAACCCAACCGAATCTTAACACAGCTTATCAACCGCAAACCAACGGTCAGACTGAAGGAACGATACAGACCCTCGAGGATATACTCCGGGCTTGTGTCATTGATTTCAGTGGATCGTGGGATTTTCATCTTCCATTGATTGAATTCTCTTACAATAATAGTTACCCGACCAACAGATGGCACCATTTGAGGCCTTGTATGGTCTTAAGTTGGTGAATCACAAATTACTGGTCCGGAATTAATACAAGAAACAACCGACAAAATTCATAAGATCCGTGATAACTTGATCGCTGCTAGAAATCGTCAAAAGCATTATGCTGACAAAAGACGTAAGCCCATGGAATACAATGTCGGTGATCTCGTACTTCTTAAGGTGTCACCTTGGAAGAGAGTGATTCGCTTTGGAAAGAAAGGGAAACTAGCACCTCGTTACGCGAGTCCATTCAAAGTACACGAGCGAATTGGGAAAGTAGCCTGCAAGCTTGAACTACCCCAAGAGCTCAGCAATATACAACCAACGTTTCATGTTTCAAATCTCAAGAAATGTCTTGCCGATAAAAATCTCCACATTCCACTCAACGAAGTCCAGATTGATGAATCTATGCACTTTATTGAGAAACCTGTGGAAATTATGGATCGGGAAGTCAAACAACTCATACGTAGTCGAATACCGATTGTCAAAGTCCGCTGGAATCTAAACGTGGCCTAGATTTCACTTGGGAACGTGAGTACCAAATGAAATCCCAGTATCCGCATTTTTCGTTTCAGCCTCCTCGTGATTTAAATTTCGGGACGAAATTTCCTAAAGCAGGGGAGACTGTAACATCGCGTATTTTCGGTGAAAAAATAAAAATAAAAAAAATAAAAAAAATAATAATAATAATAACAATTATAATAATAATAATCATAATCATAATAATAATAATAATAATAATACTAATAATAATAATAGTAATAATAAAAATAATAACAATAAAAATGATAATAATAATCCAGGGGGGTATGGTAATTTTTGAAACTTAAAAACTAAACTTTCGGAATTGAATAATAAGCATCCAAACCACAGGGACCATTCCTGTAATTTTGGAAAAACCCAACCCCACCCCCCTGTCACCCGTTCGAATCCCACCACCGCCCCTAACCCCATTGTCGGCCAAAGATCACGCGAAATCAGCCACTACACATTTTAATACTCAAAGTAACATCGCACTAACAAACATATAACCGTTATAATACTCCTATGAAATCAATTTCATCCAAACGATCACAAACAACCCGTTCGATCAACCTCCGAACCCGTCGACCTGCAACTCGTTTTCTAACTATCCTACAATCGATTTTACTCGAAATTAACATAAGGCTTTGGTTCTAGATCATCATTCAAAGCTTCCCTAGAGTTTAATTCGATTATTATCACTGTTTGAGCATCAAACGATCATCACTGTGCCGCGACCTGTTCTTCGTTGGGATCAACTTCAAATCGATACCATATAGGTAATTCTACACACCCACATACTCGTTTTTACATGGGGAATGAAAGCCCCATGGTTGCAGATGCAATCGAAATCGATTCGATGTTCAATTTGGGGGGATTCGATCTAGGGTTCTTATGTGGAAATTGGGGTTGATTGAAGTGTTGTTTAAAACAATTTGGAACTGGACTTAAACGCGGCCAAGGCCCTTAGCACACCGGTTCCTGCATTCCATGTATTCCAAGAGGTCCCGGGTTCGACCCGAGCACCTACACATTTTTTTAGGCCATTTTAAGCCTCTAAAAATTCTAAAAAAATTCATAAAAATCATAAAAAATATTTTTAAGACATTAAAAATATTTAAACAACTAAATTATTTTTCTGGAATTTATTTCAATATTTTATCTATTTTTAATAAATGTTTTAAATAAATAAAGTTATAAATAATACAAAATTATTTAAATAAAAATGAACTCCTAATAATAATTTAATTTATTGAATTATTATTTGACACAATATTATTTGTAATAATTTCACACAATATTTATTATTGTTTAAATAATGATTAAATATATAAATTTATTATATTTAAATCATTTTAAATAACAATTTCATTTCTTTTAATAAATTAAATAATTAAACATATTAGTTAATTATCACATAATTAATTAATAAGATTAATTATTTATTTTTCCACATTTTCACAATAAATCAAACAGATACGTAAACTAATACGTTTATTTCTAAAATCTAAACATAATCATTTTCAATAAATCTATTTGTTTCAAGACATACAAATTAGATAGAATATTTAAACCACCATTCAAAATCAAAATGGAAACCTTAAAACATTCCCAAACTTTCAAATCATTATTATTCTAACACGAGACACCGTTCCTTAGGTAACCGTAAGGAAATCACAGGTGTCTAACCTATCACGATCAAAATCCAATCTCATCAATCATGTGAGTATTCATATCCCCTTTTATATCATTTCCTATTTGGGGGAAATCATATGATACAATATATTCTATCATGATATTCTATTGTTATTTCATTTTCAATTCAATTCAAGACAGGTTATGTTATTACTTGCAATTACGTGAACATACTGTGATAAACTGGACGACAGTAGAACCCTAATTCAATCAATCAATCAATCCTGGCAACAATGTAGATCTACTGGTTTGGATAACCCACCCCATATGAATAGTCGAGTGGTGATTGTGCCAGAGGCAATAGTCAATCTATGGTGTATGTGTGGAGTCTATTATATGCAAGTGTCAAGTCAAGGGTTTATATTGTGTCGGTTTATCTATATGCTTTACTATTGCAATATAAGTCTTAACGTTACCTTGTGAATTGAATTATTCTCAATCAATCAATCAATCTATATGTATACTCAAAACAGTGATTACTCACCAGCTAATTCGTTAGCTGACTTTATTTTCTCACATGATTTCAGGTTAAGCAAGCTAGTGGACTTCTACTTGATCATATAAGACCTGGACTTAGTCAAAACAAAAGACAATTACTATTTGTGACTTTAACTGTTGTATTTGTATCTGTTAAATTCATGTTATCCTGTAATCTGATTTTAATATTATTATCACTATTAGACAATCATGAGTTATGAACAATCAATCATTCCCTCGTCCGCTCCGATGATTCCGCCATCGGTCGGGGTGTGACACCTGGGCTGCCCTCAGGTACATCCCCGATAGAATTACAGGTATATAACCTTTTTTATACTACATGTTAGATGCTTTTACAGAAACTGATCAAGCTGCAATTTTTTAGTTTTTACTATAATGGGATATCAAAGATCCTTGGATATGTGTTTTGAGAGTAACTATGAGATACTGAATATGGGAATTAGATAATCTTTTCTGGCTATTTTTTAACTCAACTTCCAGGTGCTTTCATGGTACTCAATCCATATGAGCCAAGCATGAACAATGTTAAGAGACGAAGGACCTGGGAGAGATGGACACTAAAAAGGAAATTTATGTACTTCTTAGCAAGGAAGTTTCCAGTACTTCTTACCTTGATCAGATAGATAAGTGGCTAGCATTGTCACTAGGAAAAGAGTTAGTCATCTTAACCGATGATCACTTTATATGTAAAAGTAGAGGTACATGTTTGACCTGTTACCCCGGCAGCCCTGTGCTGCTTGCCACCTCTATGTAAACGGGTAGATTGGGGTATTTTGTTATATAGAACAACGGCTGCTTATGTGACAAGTGTTCATAATACAATTTGGATAATATAAATTTATTTAGTGTTAAGAATAAACAAAAAAAACTCAGTTCGAAGTCTGCTACATAGTTCTGTTTATATAAGGTTTTTACTTGAAGGTTTTTTCTCTGTAGACGTCTGATTGGAGAGTTCCTTCACTTGGCAGGACAAAGTTATTATAGAAGAATTGAGATATCAAGAGTTTTGGAAGAGAGATTTAGGGGAGTCGGTTCGACAGGGTAATGTAAAACCATTTGTAGAGGAAGCAGTGCTGCAGGTATCAAATTGAGGTTTTAGTATCAGTGATCTTAATGTCCAGAAGAGGCACCAAGGGAAAGATATCATCTTCTGGCTAAAGTCTCTATATAAACGACCACCTTAAGAGTTGACTGGATTTCTTGGTCCAATACATATATGGCAGGTTCGTGCATTTTTTTGATTTCTTCTCATTATACTGGATGTTTGAGATGGGAAAATAAGCAGGTTGGGTTGACCCGACTCACTTTAGACTGGAAAAAATTTATTTTGTCCATTTGACTTCATAGAGATAACAAAAAAACCCAAATAAAAGAACCCCGCGACAACGCGCGGGTTCATTTCCTAGTTATTTTTTAAATTGAAGACTCATACACTTATCTACTTTTTAATTATATCAAGTCCCAATCTATACCATTTTAAGATTTTGAATCCTCGTAACCTTTATCTTTGAACTACCAATCTAAGTAAAAATCAAGATCATAGAACTATAGAAGCACTTGATTGAACCTGGGACACAGGTTAGTTGTCCGTAACCCGCCAACCAACCAAGATCATGTAAGCCATCAGCGTATCGATGATGTATCCATCTCCGTACCTTGAACAAGAACACGATAAACACTTCAATCGCTTCCACCTGTGGAACTTCCTGCAAAAACGATGTTTTTGACGAGAATGTTGATTTATTCAAGTCGCTACCGGAAACACATACGTGAGTGCTGGCTGAGAAAATTGACTCGTCACTGATTTAGCTTGGGATCGGATTTGTTTATTAAATGAATTCAAATATAAACTCAAACTCACGCACTAACTTGTTTAAGCCCGTTTCAATTCGAATTTATTGCATTTAATCTCAATTAACTCATCGGTTTCGAATTATTTATGATTATATTATTAACATATATAATATTTATGTATAGTTCATTTGACTACTAATATTAAAAGTTTTCATAGCAGACACGGTTTCAATATTAGTGATATAATATATACTCTTTTTTTGTTATAAAAATATCGGTGATATGTTTCTCAAAAGCAACAACTAGAAATTTCTTCCGTAACATAAATTTATGAAGGAAAATAACATAAACAATCAAACAAGTCATACCATATAGGTTTATTTAGGGAAAAAAGTTTAAATACAAAGTGTATTTTTACTACAAAGTGTGAGAAGACACAATGAGTCAAAAAAAGACACAATGAGTCAAAAAAATATACAAAAAAAATTATATCTCACAATCAAAATCGAATTTCAAAAAAGTAATTCGGAGCTTTTGTTCCCCTATTCGTCCTCAATAAGAAAAAAATTAAACGAAAAAATAAAAAAAAGTCATTTATAAAATACACAATAACTTCATTGTGTCATTATGAAAGACACACTGGCGTCATTGTGTCAATATAAAGACACAATGACGTCATTTGTCATATAATGACACAATGAAAAAAAATTTATTTTTTTATTTTTTTCTGAAAGAGGATAACGAGATGAACAAAGGCTCCGAAGTGTTTTTTAAAATTCAATTTAGATTGTGAGATATAAATTTTTTTATGACTTTTTTAACCCCATTATGTCTTCTCACACTTTGTAGCAAAAATACACTTTTTAGAATAACCTCACTCTTATTTAGATTATCCTTTTCCTAAACGATAAAATTTAGTTTACAACCATATAATTACTCTTAATCAAGTTTGATCCTAATAATCTTCAAAGAATCTTTTATTTTAATAATTAAACTAGCAACACAGTAACGAGAATAATATCTCTTAAATATCATTTACATAAATAAATTATTTACTAATGATTCTTAACTCAAATTTTTAAGATAAGCTACCCAATACAATTAAAATGATGAAGTCTTGAGTTAAAATCTTCATTTTCAGTAAAATGTTTAAGGTTGAATCTATAAAGTTTTTTAGTTGTGAATTTCTCCTGTGAACATTAAGAGTGCGGTCACGACCAGAAGCAAATAAATTAACCGGATTAAAATAACATTTATCTTTCGAGAGACTAACACTACATTTACCGTTAAAATAACATAAAATGAATTGTTTAACGGGCCGAATGTTTGATTTAACGGGCTACGTGCCTACGGCTACACTACATTAAGACGACTTAGGTTATACAAAAGATGTTTCTAGAAGGTAACTTCTGGACGAATCTAGTTTCGTCTCAAAAACTTTAAACAATTCAACATAAAACCCCAATCACTACACGCTTTTACCAGACTATCGGAAAACAAAAACACACAAAAACCTCATTTTCTCTCACAACGGCTGCCGTACACCGTCGTCATCGTCTCGAGGTACGATCTCTATTGTAATTCACGAGATCTGATCTTGTTTGATGTCTAATTGTTACATTATGTTTAGATAGTTAAGTTTGATTTGATTTCTCGATGCGATAGATGGTTTTGAAAAATTTTTAGATCGTGCAGATTTAGCAGGTTTTGGTTTTTGAATGTTGAATGTTGTTAGGGCTTAGAACAGAGCTGATCGGAACAATGTGTTTGATTGATGATTGATTGATTGATTGATTGATTGATTGTCTGAATGAAGCTGGAGGAGTCGATTTGTTGTTTAACGCGTGTTACGTACTTACGTTAATGTAGGTTGATCTCCGATGTGGATCGACAATAAGAATTTTACTGTTTATGTCACGTTTATTTATGTTTCTCCAATGAGTAGGGTTTACTGTTTATTACATGAAAACTGTGTGTATGAAATATTGAAATGCTATGACTACATGTTTGTTAGTTTTCATCTTGATTTTTAAAAAGCTTGAGACGCGATACACATTTTTTAATATTTCTTATAGGTTTATAGCATCCTGTAACAAAATTTTAGCTGTAAATAATCTTTAAATATGATTCGGTTAATATATAAATAACCTTTTAATATAACCTAAAAAGTAATATGTACAACTTCCTCCTAATACACAAAATCTTCTCATGTAAATGAGGTGCGGTTTTTGTGTGCCTCGAGCGCCTCAGGTGCGCTTTTCAAAATCCATGTTTCATCAGCGATTGCTTCTGTAAAGGAATTTTGAGGTTTATAATATGGTGTTTGCATATTTGTTATATGGATGAATTGACACAGTTGATGACGAATCTGATTACCTTACAAGGGACTCGGTTTTAAGCTTTTTATGTGACTTTTTACTTTTTCATGTGGTTTAGGTTGACACTTGCTAGGAAGAATAACTTTGTTGATTAAACAAGCTACTCTACTAAGCAAAGATGAGCGTGGTTGGATTTGACCTTGGGAACGAGAGTTGTGTTGTGGCAGTTGCCAGACAAAGGGGAATCGATGTTGTTCTTAATGACGAGTCAAAGCGTGAGACTCCTGCTGTTGTGTGTTTTGGTGACAAACAACGGTTCCTTGGTACAGCTGGTGCTGCATCCAGCATGATGAACCCAAAGAATACCATCTCCCAGATCAAGCGGTTGATAGGCCGGCCTTTCTCTGATCCTGAGTTGCAACAGGATCTAAAGGCATTGCCTTTTTCTGTTAGTGAGGGACCTGATGGTTTTCCATTGATCCACGCTCAGTATCTTGGAGAGAAAAAGACATTTACACCGACCCAAGTTATGGGTATGGTTTTTTCAAACATGAAGACGATAGCAGAGAAGAATTTGAATTCAGCAGTTGTGGATTGCTGCATTGGGATACCTATTTATTTCACTGATCTTCAAAGAAGGGCTGTTATGGATGCAGCTACTATAGCTGGCCTGCATCCTTTGCGGTTGATGCATGAAACAACTGCAACCGCTCTAGCCTATGGAATATACAAGACTGACTTGCCCGAGAATGAACAGCTGAATGTAGCCTTTGTTGACATTGGACATGCTAGCATGCAGGTCTGCATAGCAGGCTTCAAGAAAGGCCAATTGAAGATACTGGCTCATTCGTTTGACCGTTGCCTGGGAGGGAGGGATTTTGATGAGGTCTTGTTCCAATACTTTGCTGAAAAATTCAAAGCAGAGTACAAAATTGACGTCTTCCAGAATGCAAGGGCTTGTCTGAGGCTTCGGGCTGCATGTGAAAAGCTAAAGAAGGTGCTCAGTGCAAATCCAGAGGCACCTATGAACATAGAATGCTTGATGGATGACAAGGATGTCAGAGGTTTTATAAAGAGAGATGAGTTTGAACAAATTAGCGCTCCGATATTGGAACGTGTAAAGAAACCTCTTGAAAAGGCTCTTTCTGAAGCTCAACTTTCAGTTGACAATATTTATGCTGTGGAAGTTGTTGGTTCAGGTTCTAGGGTGCCAGCTGTGATCAAGATTTTGACAGAATTCTTTGGAAAAGAGCCAAGGCGTACAATGAATGCAAGTGAGTGTGTTTCCAAAGGCTGTGCTTTGCAGTGTGCTATTCTTAGTCCGACTTTCAAAGTTAGAGAATTTCAGGTATAATTGGGGCTTCTTTTTATATTATAATTGGGGCTTCTTGTTATATAGCCTAAGTGAATTTGATTTCAGTTCTCTATAATCCAGAGAATCCTAATTGTATTGGCTTTTGTTATTAAAGGTCCAAGAGAGCTTCCCTTTTTCAATTGCTTTAACATGGAAAGGAGCCGCCCAAGATTCCCCGAACGGAAATATGGAGAATCAACAAAGCAGTATTGTTTTTCCCAAGGGAAATCAAGTTCCCAGCGTTAAAGCTCTGACTTTCTATAGGGCCAGCACATTTACAGTAGATATGCAATATGCGGATGTCAGTGAATTACATGCATCAGAAAAGATCAGTACTTACACGGTAAGATTTGCCCACAGATTCAAGAACTTTTAAGTCCTTGGCAACTAGTTTAGGTTTATGCTCATTGCTTAAACTTTTATGTTGCCCATGATCTGCGCAGATTGGTCCCTTTCAAGCTACAAAAGGTGAGCGTGCCAAGGTGAAGGTGAAAGCCCGCTTAAATTTGCATGGGATCGTCTCTGTGGAGTCTGCACAGGTGTGTTTTTGAGTTTCATATCAATAACCTTCTTGGCTTTGCTGGTCCTTAGTGCCTGGTAGTGTGGCGTTTCTTACTGTTTATTTTCTATGATTTTCGTTCCAGCTTATTGAAGAAGAGGAAGTTGATGTTCCAGTGTCGAATGAACCATCAAAGATGGATTTGGATAAGACTCCAGCTGAGGCGGTCTCCGCCAATGAAACTGATGTAAATATGCAGGAGGCCTCTGTGACTGAGAATGGTGCTCCAGAAACAGGAGATAATCCTGTTCAGATGGAAACTGATACCAAGGTTAGTATAAATTGTTATATTATTGCATAGCCAATTAAAAACCTTGGGTGTATAAAGTCCTACAGTTAACTTCCAAACCTATTTGTGCAGGTGGAAGCTCCAAAGAAAAAGATCAAAAAAACCAACGTACCAGTTTCTGAGTTGGTCTATGGGGCGATGCTACCTGCGGATGTGCAGAAAGCAGTGGAAAACGAGTTTGAAATGGCGTTGCAAGACCGGGTTATGGAAGAAACAAAGGACAAAAAGAATGCTGTGGAGGCCTATGTCTATGAGATGAGGAACAAGGTAATTTCTTTGTTACTTTCAGATATTCTTTTATATAGTTATTTGGAAGTACTGACTCAAAATCTCCACTGTTATTCAAGCTGCATGATAAATTGCACGATTTTGTTATGGATTCGGAGAGAGAAGGGTTTATCGCTAAGCTTCAAGAAACAGAAGATTGGCTGTATGAAGATGGTGAAGATGAAACTAAAGGTGTATATATCTCCAAACTTGATGAGCTCAAGAAGGTTTGTTTTCTCTACTTTGTCTTTTATGTATACTAGAAAATGTTTGTCTATTAATGTTATTGCACCTAAAATGAAATCATAGTACATAAACATTTATAAAATGATATACATCAAAAGATACAATTATGGATGTAGTGGCCCATTATGCAAAAAACTAAACTTTTGTGTTAAAACAAACAAACAAACAAACCCAGTATATCCCACTCAAGAGCAGGGTGTGGGAGGGGTAGGTGGTGGAAAGTCTTTCCTCTATCCAGATAGGTAGAGAGACCGCTTCCAAAGAGACCCCTGGCTCGATAGCAAAAGCAGTAACGCTAACGAATAAACATATAATCAAACATACGATATGCGATATATGGTATATGGTACAGCACACATCATACAACAAATATTAAAATATCACCAAAAGCTCCATGTAGCTAAGGTTTTCCTTTTATATAGATATATAATATCTTTTTTCAATATTTTAGATTGGACATTCACACTACGTTAACAATTGCAGCAAGGTGACCCCATTGAACAACGGTACAAAGAGCACTCAGAAGAGGATCCTTTGTCGATCAAATGGTCAATCTTGTTAATGGGTACAGGCAGGCTGCTGCATCAGCTGATCCCAAATATGAACACATCGACTTGAGTGAGAAACAGAAGGTAACGACCTCAATATCCTTTCATTAATGTATCTGCATCAATCATCAATCATATTCTTATCTGTTCTTGCTAATCTCCCTTAGCCCTCTTTCAGGTATTGAACGAGTGCTCCGAAGCAGAAAATTGGTTGAGGGAGAAAAAACAACTCCAGGACTCACTTCCAAAGCATGCTGATCCAGTTCTTCTATCAGCTGATATTAGAAAGAAAGCAGAGGCACTTGACAGGTATATTCTCAACCTAAAGCACATAGTGGTAATAGGCAAAGGGACATTACATATTAACATTGTAATGTGATTCAACGCAAAATGTTTTATAGTTTAATCCATCATTTTTTAATTTGTTAAAATTGTCTTAATGCATGCTAAAACGTATACTTGAATTATCATTTCATTCAATTCCATGTCAACCAAACATGATGGAATTAATGACCTGTAACTCGCTCCATTTCGACTAACCTAACAGATTGATTTTCATAAAAACACGCCCAAGGAGCAAGGCAAAGAGGCAATGAGGAAAAAAAGCCTCGGGGCCTTGATGCGGTGCCTCATTTAGATATAAATTGGTCAAAGATGGGGGTGTGAACGGTGATATGTAAAAACAATTAAAGTCTTTGTACCCAACACTTATTTGGTTGTACATAGAGCAACACATTGCGTATGTAAAGCTCTCACTTTGCACCTTAGCTTTGGGACCTAAACGACTCGGCGAATCTCACCCTCTTTTTAACCAAGTCACTAGATCCTTAAGCTGTTGCAACCAGCTTACCCTTAGGACCAGTGGTCATTTGATCTCTACTTTATACTACCTCTTTTCTTTCATTATGATTTCTGCAGCATCTGAAAATGATTTTTTTTAATGTACAGGGTGTGCAGACCAATAATGACAAAACCAAAACCAAAGCCAGCAACTCCTGAGAAGACAGCTTCACCTCCACCATCAACCACTCCAGCTCACGAAGACGGGCAGGCAGAGAACACTACAACGTCAAACCCAAATGCAGAAACCAATGGAAAATCTGATGAGCCAGCAGCTATGGAAACAGAGAAGCCCGAGGCTGCCGCTTAAGAGTTAAGCCCCGTGCCTTTTAATGATTTTGCGTTTTCTATATTTATTTAATTACATGAGGACCATGTAGATGATTCGTTTGTATAATCATGAGTATAGATTTTGGCGGGTGTTAGATCCATCTTCTTGGTTGAAGTTATACGTCTTGAAGGTTTAGGTCTATGTATCCGAAGAAGTGTGAACTAGCGGGACATATGATTTTTACAGGTTGCAAATGAGGCCTCTACCTATATTCTAATTGAATTTTGCTCATTTTTATGCATATCATCTATCTTGGCTTATACCCTCTTATGGTTTTTGATAATCTTTGTAACATTTGCCGAGTAAAAGCTAAACCCATGGAATTTATGGGCTCAACATTTACACCCGTAAGATCCTTGTTGACTGGTGACCGTGTTGTAAAAATCGGTCATAGTCGGCGATTAATCGGGGATTAATCTGAAATCGGCCACCAACCTTGGCGATTTCACATAATCTCGGAAATTGGTCCTAGTCGGAAAAATCGGACCTAGTCGGTCAAAATCGGTCAAAAATCGGTCGAAAGCGGTCAAAATCAATCAAAATTGGTCAAATTTCTTTCAAAATCAATCAAAGTTACACTGATTTGTCAAAATCTGTCAAATTTTGGTTAGGACTAGTCAAAATATGTTAATGTTTAAATCAATGTTTTCAAAACCGGATCGGACGTCGAACCGGACGCCTTACTGGTTTGGTGGTCGGACCGGATGGACCGGATTTAACTATATTTTAATTATATTTATATATGTAATTAAATATAAGTAATTTATATATGATTTATACATATATTTTATAGTTATATATAAAACTTAACTATATTTGTATATCCTACGTACTAATTTATGGTTTAACACCCCGTTTTTACCCATTAAAATCAAAAAAAAATCAGAAAACCGGTCGGAACGGGGCCGGTTCGCCGGTCCAACCGCCGGTTCGGTTCGGACCGGCCGGTTCAAAGCCACAAAAACGAATCACCCCTGACCGGACCGGACCAGCCCCCGATTCGCGGTCGAACCGGTCGGACCGGCCTGTCCGATCCGGTCTCAACAACACTGGTTTGAATCTACATTGAATTAATTATATGTGTATACATATACACATATATACATATAAATTACGTATAAAATCCAAATCCGATTAATCCTGATTACTCCCGACTAATCCCGATTAATCCCTAGGCGGTACCCCACCGCCCGGCTAGCGGCTAGCGATTTTTACAACCATGCCAGTCACATCCCGTAAGTACTTGTCCCACAGCCGACTACCAGATGCGTCTTTAATATGTTCATATGTGTTGCTACGTCACATGTCATGTAACGATCACTTGGTTTATGTTATAGTTCTAAGAAGTAGCATCCTAGAAAAATAAAATACTAGTCTATATAAAAGGTCGGTTTTATCCATATTAAATGCATTGCAACCAAGTGAATTAAACAAGTGAATAACACCGGACAAAAAAAGTTGTTTTTAAAGAGTCCCTTAGCTCTACAACAATTCACACAATCAAAGTGAATATAACTAATACGGAGCAAAGTCACCATATAGCAGATCATCAGCTGCACATTATGTATCAAAGTACCGAAACAACTCACACAATGACTAAAGGTAAACACGCAGCACATTACTAGATTACTAATACCATATGCGATAGAAAACATACATAGAAAAAGAAATATACACTAGGTCATATACCATACATATCCTATACATATTAAGAAGTATGTATTTACAGAATTATATATACAACATCCTACATAATATACAGTAGTCAAGAAGTAGCACATTGTGGCAATAGGCGAAGTGATAACAAGGAAAGTGCTCGCACGCGAAGGTCATTAAAAGAACAATAAAACTACATCAAGCCATTAAACGTACTTAATCTTTATCTACATCTCCCTCTTCTAATTGGTTTAAGACGACAAGTTTTTATTGTCTCGTAAGGAATGAACTGATAATGAACTCAAACTAATGGCTGAGATTAGGCAAAGACCCTAAGATCATGAGCAAGAGAGCAAAAATTACCAATTTCGAAATTACCAATTTCGAAAATGGATAAAAGTGTAAACCGAATACCATAACAATATTGCCAGTTTAGTGCCTGTACCATTGAAAACACTGAAATATACTAAAACCGAAGGATATCGGTACTGAATATCTAGAATAACAAGTAACATACCGATTATATATGGTATGGTATGGTAAAATTGCTCATCTCTAAGCTTCGCCCTTGCCCAATAGTGTTTATTAAATCCATTTTATATACTTTCTACTTATGATTTATAAACTTTATACTATAGGAGGATATTTTTTTACGCGCGTAGAGTCTAAAATATAAAGTTCGTGTAAATAAGATCCGGGTAAGATAATAAAAGAAGAAAGATTATTTATAGTTACACTCGACTACACTTAAAAGTTAAAACAATTCCTGACAAAAGTGTACTATAATTCCAACAATATTTAATTCTGATTCTAGAAATACTAATGACTATATTCATCCAAATTAGATTCCAAGGTCAATTGAGCATGTTTGTCGTACACCCCCTCGACGGCATCATATGCTACACTACCATTGTTTGTAGAAACTAACGATCTTTGATGACACCCATGTTCTAGTTGTCGAAACAAACGACTTCAACGATACAAATATTCCCGACAAAGCGATAAAAATGAATATTGATCGTGTCGAGAATACTTGCTGTGACGCCCCGATCCCTTTTTTACTTTAATAACACCCATTCGGTACCCATTGTGTTTGCCATCGCGTAACATGGATGTCACGTTTGCATTTTCGCTACCCGTTCTTGTGTTTATCTCTTCCTCGCTATTTTCTATCTTATTTTACCTAAAACGAGCCTCTTGTAACAATAACACGCCACCGGGCTCGAGTGGATGGCCGATCGTGGGAGAGAGCATCGATTTTGGCTTGTCGGGCCCGCCAAAGTTCATCAGAAAACGAATGGAAAAATTCTCGCCTGACGTGTTTCGAACGTCTTTGCTTGGAGAGAAAATGGCCTTCTTATGTGGCCCGCAAGGGAACAAGTTTGTGTTCACAAACGAGAACAAACTTCTCGCCTCGTGGTGGCCAAAATCCGCCACAAAGGTTCTTCTCTTCACCGATGTCATCAATGAAGATCAAAAGGTTGTAGCCCCGTTACTCGCAAACTCCATTCACGACATTCTAAAGCCCGAAGCCCTGAAACAATATGTTCCTCTAATGGATTCGATGGCTCGTAAGCATATGGAGACCGAATGGGCTCGTTACAAAGAAGTGAAGGTTTACCCTTTGTCACAAAAGTATGCTTTTGGCGTATCGTGTAAACTTTTTATGGATGAAGATGACGAATATAAAGTTGCTAAGGTACTCGAGAATTTCAATATTGTCACAAACGGGATGATCTCGATACCTATAGATTTTCCTGGCACTGCATACAACCATGCAGTGAAAGGAGGGAAAGTTCTTCGTGATGGTTGATGAAAATCATATCATCACGGAGAAAGGAATTGGTAGAGAGCAAAGAGATAGTGAGACACGATATATTATCGAAAATGCTACTTGTGACAAATGAAGACGGGAAGCTTATGAGCGAGAAGGAAATCTCGAATAATATTATAGGGTTACTAGTCGCGAGCTATGAAACTAGTAGTGTAGCGATCACATTCGTGTTAAAGCATCTTGCGGAGAATCCACATATCTATGACAAAGTTCGTGAAGGTAACCTACAAAACCCTAAAACATCTAAATGTTACTACAGATTGCAATAATAAATATACATTTTAACAATACATATTATTTCTTATTTGAAGTATTTTTGTTACAAATTCATTTAGTTATACACTTATAATCAAATCAACTTCGATAGTTCCTATCCTATGAGTTAGATTGACCTGCAAACACTCTAACTTAAAACTAAAAAAAATTACACATAACTAATACATTAAAATTTGATTACACAAGCCATATTTCTTGTGTAATAAATCTTATATCCTTGACAACGGTGGTCAAAAATCTTATCACGAAGCTATGAATTGGATCATGTTCAGATTACACGATCTAAAATATTGTCGGTTTAGAGTTGATATCATTAACACAAATAAATATACAAGTCATTCGGGTTGAACAATTCAACTCACTAACCTGACACGATTGTCGCTTTTACTTTTTATTTATTTTATCATATGAGATAATACACAATCAAAATTGACCCATTCATAACCAAAA
Source organism: Flaveria linearis (assembly GCA_024085815.1). Classification (NCBI taxonomy): domain Eukaryota; kingdom Viridiplantae; phylum Streptophyta; class Magnoliopsida; order Asterales; family Asteraceae; genus Flaveria; species Flaveria linearis. Next base: position 12,055,763 of record CM044015.1, read on the forward strand.
AAAAAAAGATAAAACATTTATTGATTATTTGTGCCCATAGAGCAAAATCAGAAACATATTTTGCTAAGAAAAAAAGCACTAGTGTGTGCTTTTAGAACAAAACCAATAAGTCAATAACTATCACTTTTGTCTACATGAAAGACATTTGATCAATACATCTCTCATGCTAATATTCATTCACGTAGAACAAATGATGATCGCGGAATCTAAACAAGAAGAATTTCTCACTTGGGAAGACGTCGACAAGATGAAATACTCATGGAACGTCGCGCGTGAATCCATACGCTTAGCGCCACCAGGTCAAGGAGCCTTTCGAGAAGCTTTAACAGACTTCAAATATGCAGGTTTCACCATTCCAAAAGGATGGAAGGTACATTTGTTTAACAAATCCTAAACACCTTAAACACAACAAGTCCAACAACAAATAGATGTAGTTAACTAACATGTGTTGTTTTCATATTTTACAGATATTTTGGAACGTTAATACGACACATAACGATCCAAAATACTTTCCAAATCCTGAGAAATTTGATCCTTCAAGATTTGAAGGATCTGGTCCTGCCCCATACTCGTTTGTACCGTTCGGGGAGGACCTAAAATGTGCCCAGGAAAAGAGTACGCCCGACTAGAGATACTTGTTTTTATGCATAACTTCGTGAAGAATTTTAACTTAAAAACGTTAGTCCCGAATGAGAAGATAGTTTATCGATCTACTCCAGTCCCAGCAAAAGGTCTACCGGTTCAACTTTACCCTCATGGCAAGAACTAGAAGTGAAAATGTTTTCTAATCGTCGCACTAGGGAATTTCGTTGCAAATAACCGCTAGTTATTGAGTAGACGCAACGAAAGCAAATGCAGTTTGTAAGAACAAAACATAGACGGACGAAAAGAAAACATTACCGACTTACAGAACACAGTTAATCCACATGCTGAACTTTTATGTAAGACTCTTAGCAGATCTCTAAATGCATCACAAAAGCTAATTAGCAGATCTCTAAATGCATCACAAAAGCTAAAGCAGATGATACAGAAAACCAAAAAAAAAGAACAAAGAGCGAAAAATATGTTTAATATCTCAATCAATTGAATCAAAATATGTCATGATCTACAAAATTAGAATAATAAACTTCACAAGAAGAGTTAAAAGAGAATACAGATCAAAAGTACCAAATGACATTTAACACGTTAATTTCCCTAATCAAAATAAGCTTAGGGAAATTACTGATGAAAATCGATACAGTTATCACACCTTAGCTGCAGCAACTAAGAGTTACCTACATATAACTCATACAAGTTACGTATACGTAAGTCGTTTTACCATCATCGTCGTTAGTTAGAGTTTAAATTAAAAAATATATAATGAAGTCAAAAAATAAGGTTAAAGTTTACATAATTATACTTTAAACAATTAAAAAAATTAACTTTAACCATAAATTAAAAAATTAACTTTAACCATAAATTAAAAAATTAACTTTAACCATAAATTATATGATTGGATAGCGGTGGTTTTCACGGTTTTCGATTATAAATATGGTTTTCATTTGATCTCTCTCCTATGTGCATATGTATATATATATATACACATGTGTGTGTAGATGTATATGGTAGAAAGTGGAGATGAAATCACCATTGTTATGGAGTTGCAGAGATCGTGTTAGTAGGAGATTATCGTTGCAGGAGAGAAGTTGAGGGTTTTGCTTACATTTGATAATTGGGCTTTAAAGGTTTTTGTTATTGGGTAATGTCTTTTATATACAAGCCCAATACCTATCAAGCTCACTATGTTAACAGTTAATATGTTCTGATGTGAACGAGTATTTTACATACGCGTTATGACGAGACATTACAATTATTAGAAACGCATGAGGTTATGACGGATCTGTTCTCCGACTGTTGTGTTGTGACGGTACGAATAAAAGAAACATATGAAGTTGTAGCAGATCATTTATGGAGATCGAAACATAGTTTTAGTTTTTTTTTATTAACACGTGGAAGGTATTAAGGAAAAATTAGATTACATATACTATAGAGGATAAACTCTAAACTTTAGAAACTTAAATGGTTGAAATGATATTTTTTAAAGTTGAGGGGTAAGTTTTGACATCCAACAACATTTAGGGGGTGATGTGGTGGGGTTTCAAATAGCACCGACACTTCAAATTGAATGTATATACAATTGTGAAATGAAGAAGGTTGATGTAAGCACTCTTTAGGTGTAATTTCACTTCCCACCCTCTCTTACACAACTTTTTCATGTTAATAATCTTTGATCTCATTCAAAAAAGCTTGAAAAATTGCTCGATCGATTTTGTCTCGGTTGTAAACGAGCCGAGCGGCTCGGTTCGGTTTATAAAGGAACCGAGCACGAGCAAAAGTAAATTCGCTCGGTTTCGCTCGAATTATATTTTAAATATAATTTTCAAATAGCATATCTATGTAATATGTTAATTAATTTATTTATTTACCACATTACCATTTTAATTAATTACTACTTTACCTTAGGTCTATTTTAATTTTGTTAACTCAAAAAGTCAAGTAGTTAAGCTTAAACAACCCCAAATCTGAAATCCCTAAACGCACTAACACAGCCGCTCACCACTTTACCAGTTTTCTTCCCATGGGCAAAGTTGTTGGAAGAAAAGCTGGTATGACGAACGTGAAAATGGTCGCAGTGGAGGTGATGGATGTGGGGTTTTACCGTGATTTATTCGAGTCCGAGTAAAACTTTGTTTGTCTTCTAGATTTCTATTTTATTGAACTTATTTTATATGTTTTCTTTTGTTACATTGTGTATTTTGAGTTGCAACTTAAAACTTTTAAATAAATAATTAGTTTTATATTAAATTGTAATATGAAACCAAACCAAACCAAATAGAACCAAGCGCTTAGTTATAAACCGAACCGAGCCGCTCGATCTGTAAACGAACCGAGTTCTCAAGCGAACCGGTGTTTGGGTTGATTCGTGAACAGCCATAACATGTAGTTAATCACCAAGTTAAAACTAACCAACTAAAAAATTTAAGAATCGAAGAACACTCAATCACTCAATGTACCATACATATCTCAAATTTATAACCCACAATAATCATTTTCCCAGCACCACACACACAAATTCCTCTACCATACTGCTCATTCAAGGGGCGGGTGGCATTCCATCCACTCGTTCGAATGACCAACTCTTCACCTCATCACTCCCGTCCCGATCATTCATGTACACCCTCAAACCTTGAAAGAAATATATAGGGTTAAAAAGATGTTACAATTGCCTACAACAAATTATAAAAGCAAATCGAAAATGAATCATCTTTTATGGGGAGTATACAAAGCAGCATAGCTTTACAAAGTATCAAACAATAATGAATGACGAGATTTGACCATAACCAGGGTTTAACCCAAATACTGTATAAATCCTCCGCGGCAAGCATATAATGGATTTCAATGCCACCAACAAATGACTCGAATACAAACATCGTACCTTATACCATCCTATACAGTTCATGGACCAGATGAAAATAGAACATCATGCTCCTGAAGACGCCTTTGGAAGTTCGCCAAACGGTTCTGTAGTTGTGAAATGGCTGCAGCCTTTTGAGCCAAGATTGTGTTCAGTTTTGCCACGTAGTCGTCTAGCTGGTTTCCTGGTTCGTCTGCCTCAACCAAGAGGTTCATCTCCTACAATCACACCAAAAGACATGATATAAGCAAACAAACTTAACCTTTAAAGGCTCGTGTAGAATAAGCGCTCAATTTCCTCCAACAACAGCTCCCATTAGTTTCTTCCTTCAAAGGCCACCTCCATTAGTTGGCAGTTAGCAGCATATTAGTGGGTCCCATGAGTTTTCTTGTAAAAGGTTTTCATGGTTATAAAGGAAGACTACAGGAAACTTGGTTGGTTTAAAATTAGTGTCACTAACCTTCCTTTTCAAGAATTAATCATCCTTACAAATTTTTGTAATACATCCAAAATTTTTCGGCCATTTTTCTACTTTAATTTGTCTCAAAATATTATGCAATTATCCCTTTGTAAATTCTTAAAACCGTGTAATCACTAATTATCATTATGCAATATGATATACCACTCTGACGATATCCATGGTATCCTCAACTTGTTTCCGGTGAGCATTTACAAGATCTTCCTCCTCCTGAGATTGGCATTAGAAATATCAAGTTATAACACAAATATAAAAAAGAAAAACATGTCATACTAAATTTCATGCAAAATGAATACTTGTAAAAGGGCATTCAACTCATCATCAGGGTTCCAGTTTCTTGATTCAGATTTAGGTGGCTCCTTTGTATTTATTTGACCATCGACTCTCCTGTTTTTATCTTGTGCGTTTGGGAAGTTATATGCTTCAGCCTTTGTGTTATTGTTCTTCCATGAGGGCTGCTCAGGCTCGTAGAACTCTTCTGTACTATCGCAATCATCCTCATCAGCTTGTTCAGGAAATGAATCAACCATGTTATCTTCGTAGGATGACGCCCGTGGTAAGACAGTAGTAGACATTGACACTGCTGCTGGTTCCTTGGAATTAAAACTTGAAGATAATGTGTCCTTTTTGTTCCCTTTTGAGAGGCTTTAACCCTGTTCATTAATTACAGTACAACAGTTATTCAGGGTTGATTGGGTTGTGTTTGATCTCTAACTTCAGCTCAAATAAGAACAAAAAAATTTAAAAAAAGATTAAAAAAAATTATTTGGACAGGAGAGTGTTTTTGGTCAACCTAACTAGTGCCAAAAGTTACATCTTTTGTCTTAAACCCGTTTTAATCAAAAGTTAGAATAACATTATGTTTTGGGTCAGCAGACCTGTTTTTACATAAGCCAAAACTTACTTCTGAACCCATTTTACCCATTATTTGACCCACCCATTTTGCCACCTCAGGAAAATGGGGATTAAGTACCAAATAAATGTAATCATACTTACCTGTCAGCATAACGTAAGGTATTAAGTGTATGCTCACAAGATCCAGCATTTGGAGAGATGCAAGAAATCATAACAGTTCGAGAATTTCCAACAAATGAATCCCTCAAAACTTCAGTTAATTTACTGCCTCTAAAAGGAATATGGTTCTGGTCATTGTCAAGAGCTCTTATGCATTCCTTCAATGCAAGCAAGCTTTTATTAATCTCAGCACCTTCCATTCTGCATTACATAATTAAAATCACACATTATAAAATGTCCAGCAACTTGAATAAACAGATAAAATATTAAAGAATAAACTTACCTTGTTTGCTTATCATTGTCTGTGGTGTCTGCACCACGTTCACTTCCAGCAAGATCTATGAAGGAGAGTTTGCCAACAACTCTAGGAGGTTTAGATTCAACAGATCTTTTGACAACAAGTTGAAGTATGGCATGTGATCTAGAAGATTCCTCGTTGGCACCAGTTGTTCCAGTACTTCGTGTTGCATTCCCTCTTTCTATTAGCTCCTTAATTGTTTCAACATCTGAAACTTTATATTCTTGCAAACCGACAATGCATACTTGTTTACTACCATCTTCTCTCATGCACAATTTTCTGCAAAAGATTCAAATCATTTTTCTTAAAATCTAGAAGTAAATATTTACAGGATGGGGTGTATTAACAATGGAAATGTTTCTTAAATAATATGTTATGTCATGGCAGTTATAACACTAATCATTGAACAATCAGACCAAATGACAACAAAAATATAATTTTCATATACGTTTTACAAGTTTTCGAGTCTAAAGTATGACAGTTTATTGTATGTCAACTATAATAGTACTTAATTTTATAAAATATTGTAAACAATTTAAAGAAATTTATTGCATCTAATTGCAGTAATACTTGTACTTTTTTAGAAGCATCATTTAACAATGGAAGTGTGAGTAAGTAAGTAACATTGATCTTTTTAAATAACATTTATTTAAGTGGATATGGGACCAACTTTAATTAGGCAGATAACTAGAATTAGTTTATCCAAACACTACAAATGACTGTTATCGCTTTACATTGCAGTAATACTTGTCACATAACTTACTTTCGATCACTGAGGAGATCAAATAGTTTCCCGCCATAGATCTCAAAGAAGCTGAAATACAAATGAAAACCTTGGCTGCGGTATGTATGATTCACAAGCCTTAGGATATCCCTAGATGCTTTCAAAGGTAAAGGTTTCATTGTAAAAGTCTTCCCACTTCCTGAACAATAAAATGAAGTTAAAACCCTACAATTTTTAAAGAAATGTTATTTAAAGCTCAATTACCTGTTTGTCCATATGCAAAGCATGTGGCTTTAGTACGCTGGAATATTATTGGAACAATAGGCTCAACAGTTTCATGATAAACCTGGGGAAATGATAGATGTTAATGAATTATAAAGTCAGTCTTAGTTATCTCAAACCTGTCAAATGGGTCAAATCAAGGCAATTAGCTCAAAGGGGAATGGGTCAAACAGGTTGAACCTCCTAAATCATTTTGTACAAAAATATTACTTTATTGTGATTTGTGCATTTGTACTAAAATTATTTTTGTAATCAGATTTAGTGCTTTATTTTTGTAAAAATAAGCTCAAAGGGGAACGTGTCAAACAGGTTGAACCTCCTAAATCATTTTATTAAAAAAAGACTTTATTGTGATTTGTGCTAAAATTATTTTTGTAATCAAATTTAGTGCATTATTTTTGTAAAAATTATAAAGAACGACAAGAAAGCGTTTGTGGGTCAACCATTAACCCATCCTCACTCGTTTTAAAACATGACATGTTTAGTTGTTCACCGAACTCCCCCAACCTGCCCATTTTGCAACCTCAACTCAAGTAAGAAAGCACTTCTCTCTCTCCTTCTCTTGCTCTCCCCCCTCCTTTAACAATTTACTTACCTCATCATTAGAAACCTCCTCATTTAGTACTGCATCAAAAACAAACTCATGTTTCTCCATGTATTCAGTGAGATCAACCTACAGTGATGAGGAACACATAATTATCAATGAAACTGACAGCAAACATGCAGTGATATGCAACTTTTGACAATGTTGACTCGTTTGAAAACATGATAGTTTAAATTTATTCAAACAAACAAGAGAAAGATGTTCATAGCCAAAGACGTCAATTTCAGAAAAATATGAAAGCGCCCAAATGTAAGCTATAAAATAATTATGCATATATATGACACCAAATCATTTTAGCAGGATGAGTTATTCACTTATTCAGCTAAAAAAGGATGAGTTATTCACTTATTCAGCTAAAAAATGTATAAGGCAGACAATTGTAAAATGGTATTGGCTACTTAGCTAAAATGTTACTAAAAAACACTACTAAGTACTAATAATGCTTTCCGAGACGGCGAGACCCATTTCCTCTGCATGCAACAAAATTATGAAAAGCTTTCGAACACAACAACTTGAACTAGAACTAGACTAAAAATGAGATCACTATTTGCAGTAAAATAAAATTCATATTTTCCGAATGGAAATTTGGAAGGAAAAAAAAGGGTAAAGATCATTTACGTTTTATCATGTTACAATTAGCAGGATGTAGAATTAGTCCACTTGGACATTAGATACACAGCTATTAAATAATATATATATATTAACATCCTCAACTTCCAAAAATAATTATGATAGTGACATTTATAATTTATTTCTCCACCGCTCTCTTCTTTTTTTTTTCTACACTTGTCTTCCTACTTGTTCTATTGCGTCATTATTTGTTGTTTCTTTTTAGTCTTTCTCAATAATTAATGCTTCTTGCTTTTGCATGTGTGGGATATGGCATATACATACATATACACAGAGAGTCAGAGACAAGGCGACTTTTAGTATTTAAAATGTCAACCTCATGTAACCTATAAAGAAAGTCATTCCCACAACAATTGTTTCTTTATAATAGGTTCTTAAACTAGAAAAAAGTTTCAAGATATGCTCGTGTATATCCAGAGTACCACATAGATCTGCCCCTAAAGACATGTTTCGACATTTAGGTGTGATATTATTATAGGGCTAACCTTGAGTTTAGTCTCATGAACTGTAAGGCTATTGGAATGGGGCTCTACAGTAATTATATCTTCCTCATTCTTGGCTAACTCCTTTTTGTTTAAGGGTCTCTTGCGCACCTGAAATTCAATCCCCATTAGACACTTCAAAACAAGAGATATTGTTATATAAACTTCAAGTGATCAATCACTTAGATAATATCTTCAAAATATATTAATTATTACTGTATTGATAGGTGGGATTTTACTGGGTATGGCTGTTGTTGGTTGTTTGTTGTATTACTGTATTGAGAAAGTATAAAGTTGGAATAGGATCAACATACCACAACTTTGATCTTGGCAACATTGCTCGCCTTCTCTTTTTCCGGAGCAAAACTTTTCAAAATACTGTTATCAGGCAAACCTCGAGCTTTACTAGCCTGTTTGTTATTGCCAAAATATGTCTCTGCATCATCAAAATTTCTGCCACCATATGTTCCAGTCACAGGCACCTGTTAGCGTATTAACAAACAAGAAAACTTCAGACGGACCGCTTGTATGAATTTAAAGGAGATATTGCTCAGGAAAGAAATTGATTCTATCCCCTAATCCCTCAGGCCACTCAGGAATAACGATCGTATTTCCCGCTATTTCTAAAGATGAACAGCCACCCTTTGACAGCATTGTATAATCTTTAGCTGTTTAGCAATTCAAGCAATTATAAAATCCATTTACTACATGAAATTCACAGATATTGCAAATAGGATTGTTTTGCTGTGCAATTTATAAGTGATAATAGAACTCTAAAGAATCAATCCAGATTATCACACCAGATGACTAAATTTTGTAATCAAACACAAAACCTACCTCGGAGATAAGTTCCGTATCAAACGAATGCAGATCTAAAAGCCCAGGACTGAAGCCATTAGGGTCCTCCCCACCACCACTACCACCGTGCTTCTTCTGCCGCGACGGCGGCGTCAACGGCTCCGCAAACAAATCACTCCCACCGCTCAAAGACCTCTGACCACCAACATTCCTACTACTGTTATACATTCTCGAACCTTGACCTCCACCTCCACCACCACCACCATAGTAACCACCAAAGTCCTGCTGCTCAATTAAACAACAAATCAAACTCACAATCTCAAACGGTCAAACCACAACCAGATCTGACATCCTAACCAAACCAAAGAGGACAAACACAAACTCATAAACCGACAAACATTAAGAAATCGAAAACTACACATACAGAAGAAGTATGAGACGACGATTGCTGAAGGTGTTGAAGACCAGCAGATTGTAACCATCGACCATTAGACGATGAAGACGTAACCTCCAAGAAGTTATCGGAGTATTGCCGCTGGTGATGAGCTCCAGATGCACCAGATCGCTGCCCGTGTCTCCCTATCGCATTCATACTGATTACAAACAGCTCAATCAAAGTACCAAATATCAAGTATCAAACCCTTGCGTTGATGAATTTCTTCGAATTTGTGCCCTAAATGCAGAATTTGAAGCTTTTATGCTTTTACAAGATCGATGATGAACACTTTTGAGCTGATGGTGAATTGGTGATGCAATTGTTGAGTGATTACAGAGGGAATTGAATCTTTGAGGATTGAACGGTGGAGATTGAATGCAATTGGTGAGAAAAAGTAGAAAGTGAATTTGAATTTTGGAGACAAGGGTTTAGAGTAGTAGTAATGCAGGGGTCATTGATGTTCTTGATTTGGTCAAGATTTGAATTTAAGCTCCCCGTGACATGTGGTGGTGTGTAGGTGTTTTGTATTTATAAAAAGAGTCCTTACACTACATATCAAGTTGCATTTTAATCGCTTAGAGTTTTAACCGTTCCGGCTATTGCTCATTGGCTGACTGACAAAATTTATAACTTTTATTTTTGCTATCAAGAGCAATTTTAATCCTAAGGCTTTGTTAAACGCGTAATTCTTGGAACCGCACATCATGACATGGAGTCACACGTCCCAGGTGCAAGCGTTGGAGCTTGGTTACATATCCAAACATGCACGCCTCCAAGGCCGTTGTACATTTGAACCTTGTGGGCCTCGCAATGATAAAACTTGTTTTTAATGAAATGTGTTTTGTTGTGTGAAGAATGTGTATGGTGACATTAAAGGTAGAGTTTGTAGAAATAATGAGTAAAAACTTATGTAACGGCTAACATGATTTGTTTGTAGAAAAATGATGGTGTAGTGTTGTTGATAGTCTGACAATCTTCATGTGTTATGTAATTTACTTTCACATTAATAAATGTGGGATTGACTTTGTAACGAAGTTAAAGTTATAACTTTGATAATTAAATTTTAATATGGATTGTTATCGATCAATATATCACAATTTAGATTATTAAAGTTCACTTTGTTTTTCTTTAATAAAAGAAATATAATAATTAATTACTAAATCGTAACATAAATTTAACATTGTTAGGGTTTGGGAACTAGACACATGATGGTCAAACAATTTGTTACAAGGGTGTCATGACGGTATAAGCAGATGAGATAGGCTGAGATTGAATTAGGGTAAGGTGGTGATTGGTGAATTGAGGTTGATGAACCAAAAGGAGAGGAAAAAAAAGAAGAGTGGGAGGAAGAGGGTGGTGGGATGATATGACAATACGATAGAAACAAGAACACCATTTCATCATATTCGGTGCTACAATTAACGGTGTTACAATTAAAACACTCTGGAGAGGGCTTAGGGGCTGTTTGATTGTGCTGACTGAGTAAGATCTGACTAAGTCAGAAGCTGACCCAGTAAGAAGTTCTGACTTAGTTTGCATCTGACTGGAACTTGGTTGTTTGGTATAGTATCTGACTGACTATGCTGAATGATAAAAAAACTGTATTACCCTTGTATTTTAACCGATATTATGTAATAACTCCATTAATAATAATAATAATAATAATAATAATAATAATAATAATAATAATAATAATAATAATAATAATAATAATCAAAATAATAATAATAATAATAATAATAATAATAATAATAATAATAATAATAATAATAATAATAATCATAATAATAAGATAAACCCACCACAACCAACACATCTCATCTCTGATCTCCCTTCTCTTCTCCTTCACTCTTCTCTTTCACATCCTCTTACCACCACCACAACCACCACCAAGACACCGACCACCGTTACCACCCTTCTCTTCCACTCTTCCGACTTCAAAACCAACGTCGCAGGTGGGGTTCCCGCAGGTGGGTCGCGCAGGTGGGTCGCGCAGGTGGGTTGCGCAGGTGGGGGTTGCGCATGGAGGGGTTGGCCGCGCAAGGGGAGGGGGAGGACTGGGTCGCCATGGGTGGTCGCGGTCGCGCAGGTGGTCGCCGTGGCTGGTCGCAGTGGGGGCCGCGCAGGTCGCGCAGGTGGTCAGCCGGGTCAGGCTTTTTGATTTTCAGGACTGGGTCAGTCATCTTGGACCGGGTCAGTCGCGTGTTCAGTAACATCAAACGTGCTGACTGGCTGACTCGGCAGTCCGGTCAGGAGTTTCAAACAGCCCCTTAGTATGACTTGCTTAACCCTCCATGTCGAGCGCACAATTAAAACCAAAAGTTTTATTTATTAAAAATTAAAATCGTAATTTGAGCATGTCCGTATTATTTATTATTGATTTTATGTTATTCGAGAAAAAAACGGCCTATACGATAAATCGCTTTAGCAAACAATTTGGTTTTAGATTTTCAAACCATATCCCAGCAATAATAAAACCAAAAATTTGGTTGATAGCTCTTCGTCATCGTAATTTTTAAAATATTTATTTTATTTAAGGTATACTATTTTATTCTAGATACGTCATTTATTTTTACTTAATTTATCAACTAAACCTAGAAATACATATTTATATCACTCCATTAGCCGTCCACCTATAACAACCGACTAACCGTTTAGTTATTAAAAATAACCTGTTTATTTAAAGAAAAACTAAGGTCATTGTTAAACAAATTTTTTAAGGAGAAATAAACTTTACTTTATAAAAAAAATATTTGGTTTAAGTTTTTAAATTACATCTTTTATTGAAGTTTTGTAAGAACTTATACTTCATTTATTTTACATGTACTAAAACAAACAAACAAACATACCCAGTATGTTACACTGAAAGTAGGGGTAGGTGGGACAGTCTTTCCTCCATCTTGGGAGACAAAGAAATCACTTCCAAAGAGACCCAGGCTCGACAATAATAACAACCAAATTATAGTATATATATCACATAAACATACATCACATAAGAGTTATTTTACATATACTAATGTTTTTCTAATGTTTACTAATTTTTATGAATTTATTTGGTTTTAATTTTTCATGTTCTTAGTATGTTAAGACGCCTCAATACTATCTAAGACCCTTCAATGAACAACCAACGACCCATCACATGGACTTAGGTGACAATTTGGCCACGATGGAACACCACGCTGAGGTGACATGGACCAAATAATTTTATAAGTTGAGCAAAATTTCCATAAAAAAGGCACTAAAGCGATAGCTCCACATTGTATTGTGGTCAACGTGAATACTTTTTTTTTTTTTTGAAAAAAACAAACATGAATACATTTCTAGACAAAGTCCAAAACAATGCCAAATGATGTTGAGTTTATTGATGTGGTAAGCAGATGAAACGGTACATAAGCGTTTTATATAAAAAAAACTTCTAAAAAACTTGTATTGTCTAAGTAATCAAGAGAAAAAAACAAACAAGGTGCATGTGCCATAACATAGTACCTTACTTCAAAATAATTTTAAGGGAGGAGGGGACACTCCTCTAAACTACCCTGAACTACCCTGAAATTCATCAATCATACATTGTCACATCACAAGTATCCTGAACTACCCTGAAATACCCAAAAAGCTGAAAATGTTATCCTGAACTATCCTGAAACTTTTCTTTTAATATTAAAATAATTTAAAAGATAATTCACTTTTATTAAAAAATAATAATTACAATAATTAAATATAAAACCTTACATATTTAAAAATAAAATAGTACATAATTAAAAATAAAACATTACAAATATTAAAATTAACTTATTCCTCTTCCGAATCGAGGTACTTGAGACCTAAACTTAAAAGATGTTCGACAAGATCATGTCGAAGTCGAAAATGTGTATCTTGATCATGTATTTCCGAAAGAGCGTTGCCGTCAAAAACCGGTTGGACCGGAGGGTCCGTTATGTATACCGGTGATATCGCTCCTCCTTCATCCTTCAGGATCATGTTGTGCAATATCATGCACGCGTAAACGACGCTCCGAATCTTGTCAACCGTCATGGTTGATGGTGTTTGTGTAATTGTTGTGTTTGTATGATTTTATTTGAGTTTTTATAGAAATATTGTGTATGTGTGTGGTATTTATAGTGTAAAATAATTTTTTTACCTTAACCCGCGCCCAACGGCCAAAATTTTAACAGCTATATAGCCGTTACACCTTGGCTACACATCGACCAGTGTAACCCGATAAAACTAACCCGGGTGGCTACCGAGGGGGTGGCGGCGGTGTTACCGCCCGGGTACCACATGCCCGATACCGCCTTCGGTCACCGCCCCCTCTTCCCTGAATCATTACATAAGAAAATAACTACCTAATGCTAGAACAATATATTTATTATAGAAAGCGTAAATGAATAAATACATAATAAATGTAGTAAATGATAAGGGTTGATTGCGCTGACCGGGTGCTGCTCGCTGGCTGACTGACTCGGTCAGCTGGTCAGCGCGTTTTATATTCAGCCGGTTAGCCACTGACCCGGTCGGATTGGATGACCGAGACCGAAAAATGAACATCACTGATCGGGACTTCCACCTCTTCACCTGCGCCCTCTTCAATCATCGTAAATAACCGCCACCGAGACACCCCCTCCGCTGACAACTCAGCCGCATGACACCCCCAACATTGAAATCCGTCCGACACCACATCATCAACATCGATTACCATAACACCAGAACACCACCGTCTAGACATGAGCTCCAGTGCGTAGGGCTTGGTTCACAGCTTCTTGATCAACGAGGACTTTAAGTCTTTGATTTGTACTTGATAAGCACCAACCGCCACCACCTATTCCCGCCGGCAACTGGTATCGACAGTTCACTGGAAGAAAAGAGAGAGAGCATCGTTCGGGAGAGTTTTGAAAAGTTGAGAGTTCAATTTTGACTCTTGCACTTTATTTTGACCGATACAGTTGCTATTTTTCACGGAAGTTTTGAGAAGCTTCGAACTCAATTTTGACTTTCTTATTAGTTTGCTTTGACCATCATATATAAACAATATACAACGGATGTTTGAGAAAATTGATGGAAAAGTCTCGGTCAGCACTGCTGAATCCAAGACTCAAAGTTTCAATCAGATACAAAATTACAGACTTAGTCAGAATTTATAATTGGATCAGCTTCTGACTCAGTCAGATCTTACTAAGGTGCTGTTGTTTTTCAGCAGTAAAATGTCTGCAGTCTGTGGACCACATCTGCAGACATCTACAGGAGAAGAGTTGGACCAAACGTCTGCAGTTTGCAAGAAAAAGACTGTTTGTTTTTAAAATTTGCAATGTTATTATTATTATATTATTATTATTATTATTATTTTTATTATTATTATTTTATTATTATTATTTTTATTATTATTATTATTAAAACCAACCCCCACCCTTCCCAATCTCCGCTTTCCCAATCTCCGCTTTCCCAATCTTCAGTTTCTTCATCTTCGTCTTCATCAGACCATCATCAGTCTTCATCCATCATCAGTCTTCATCCATCATCTCTCATCCATCATCTCTCATCCATCATCTTCTCATCCATCATCTTCGTCTCATCCATCATCTTCGTCTTCATCCATCATCTTCGTCTTCATCCATCATCTTCATCCATCCATCACAGTCTTCACCCATCATCTCCACTGTCACGAGCCCAAATCACCAGCAAGAACGGCACCACCATTTGATCGAACGGATTCCCGTTGAGAACGAAGGGGGCCGAAAAACCACCACTTTTTAATTGTGGAGGAGCCGCTATAGGGGGGGCGGCTGGAGGGAGGCGGCGGCGGCTGGAGGACGCGAGGAGCAGGGCAGCGGCCTGGAGGAGGCGCGGCTGGAGGGGGCCGGCCTGGAGGAAACGCGACAGGAGGGGGCGGCTGGAGGGAGCGGCGACGGCTGGAGCGCGCCGGGGGGAGGATGGTCTCGTGGAGAGAGGAGAGGAGGATGAGGATGGTGGCTGGTTGTGTTTTGTGTTTTATGATTAGGGAGAAGAGGTTGGATGAAATGTCTTCCCGCCTAAAAACACTAGTCCATGTCTACACCAAGAAGACCTGCGCACGTTTTTAATGAAACGTCTTCCAAAAAACAAACAGTCTGCGCACTCAAAACCTCTTCCCGCGTCTGCATGTGCGCAGATGAAGAGGTGGGGAAGAGGTTTTCTTAAAAAATAAACACCACCTAAGTCAGTGTTAATCAAACAGCCTCTTATTCTCATGCAGTGAAGAGTCCCAAAAAGTTGTGGCATGCAATGTTAAAACAGGATGATCATAATGACGAACTTCATTACTCCCTCTCAAGCCTCAACACTAGCTTCTAAAATACTTATGTGTTTAGTATACCAAATTAGCTTCTGGCCTCGTAAACTTTTTGTGAATATATTTGCTATTTGCTTGTCATACTAACATTCTTTACATTAATCTTGCCTTCTAGCACCTTCTTGACAACGAAATGGTGATGTACTTCAATATGCTCCGTTCTTGCATGAGAGGTAGAATTACGGTGAACAACAAGATGGATGAAATGTTGTCAAAGTAAGTTAACATGCTAGATCCACATCTTAACTCTCAAGTCTTTAAGCAATTACACAAGCCATATAATCAGCTTTGATCGTAGAGAGTGACAATATAGTTGGTTGTCGTTTACTACACCACGAAATAACACTTGACTAGATCTGTAGATCATATAAACATACCCTCGTTATTGATAGCCTAGTGGATAAGTCACGAGCATAATTAGCATCACACTACCACTCAACTTATTTTTTACTCTCTCTTGAACATGACCCCATAATCAATAGTGGACTTGTCATACCATAAAACTCAGTACCTTCTCCAAGTGGGATTTTCTTAGGTTTTTCATAAAGAAACAAAGGCACACCCATCAATTGGCCTCATTAGGGTGAGATAGATAAGACTACCCACAACTCCACATGCACGCTTTCAATATATGGTAGCATCTTCAAACGCTCGTCATTATTGAATTGAAGTTGATGTTCAAATCCAGAGGAATTGAAGTTGCATTGTAGTGTTCATTCCAAACCTTTGCAAATGGTCTAAGGAATAATTATGCAAGCGTAGAACGGTGTTTTTCTTGTTCATTATTTTGGTAATTGGATCGGACATCATAAAAAAAGGATTTAATTACATGATTGGTCCCTATGGTATGCTCATATTGCAATATCGATCCCTAACTTTTAAGAAATTACAGGCTTGGTCCTAACTGTTTTAAAAACATAACACCATTAGTTTTTGAAGTGAATGGTCGTTTTTTCCAGACAAGTTAGCGTGAAATGACCAAAATACCCTTTATGTTTAAGCTTTCACAACCTAACAATCTCCCGGTTGAAAGCTTTGCAGAAGTCTACAAACGTAATCCAAGTAACCCAGATCCGGTAACTCCAGTATTCTTTAAATCCAAAGTCTTCCAAGCTTTAATTCCTATCAGTTAAAACTTCATCATAACACCTAGTTGCACCCCCTTTCATCAAGTACATGAGAGAACAACTAAAGCTCTTCCAAGCTCCAACCCATTCTCTATCTCAACTAGTATGCACGATCCACCAGCTCGAGAGATAACCCAGGAATCACCAACACTCTCCTCATTCAACAAGACATTCATAGGAGAGAATTTAATAACCGGAGTAGTGGTCTTCAAAACCCAATATTATTTTGTGACTTTACCTAAAACACACCCCGTGCTCCCACTATCACCAAACCCCTAACCTGGTTTAGACCTCGATCCTACTCAGCTTGAATCACCTTAACATCAGTCTTCAGTCTTGCAAATTAAACCCTCTTTTGCCCCTTTGACTCAGCGAACCCAACTTTGTATTCAGATACGGTCATATTTTCCTGGTACTTCGACCATTTATAATGATCCCACTTGTTTCGACGAGCAATAACCAGATTTCCTTTTGTTACCTTCCATTTACCTCCACCAAACTTTACTTCTTGTCCTTATTCATCCAATAACTGACAGAGATAAGATTTCTCTTCAAAGCTGGAATCACCCTAACATTCTTCAAGTTTCAATAGGTTCCTTATGGAGTTAACAGATTAACATAACCTATGCCCGTAACATCAAGGATATTACCATTCGCTATTTGTACCTTCCCAAAGTTGCTAAATTTTAGATTCACTAACGTC
The DNA here is from genome assembly GCA_024085815.1 of Flaveria linearis. Classification (NCBI taxonomy): domain Eukaryota; kingdom Viridiplantae; phylum Streptophyta; class Magnoliopsida; order Asterales; family Asteraceae; genus Flaveria; species Flaveria linearis. Next base: position 12,073,115 of record CM044015.1, read on the forward strand.
TCCTCATTGTGCATGGTGTGAAACGAAGATCTAGAATCCATAATCTAAGAGTCCACACCTTTTTCAACCTCGAGTAGTAACGTATCATCATTACATTCATCCTCAGATGCAGTGTTTACTTCACCAGATTTTCCCTACTTACGCTTTGGACATTGACTCTTAACATGCCCAATCTCATCACAAGTCCACCACTTCACAGTTTTCCGAGCTCTAAACGAACTCCTCCCTTGACTCCCATTGTTCCTGTTATTTTCTCTTCCCTTGCCAACATATAACAAACCAAAAGATAATCCACCACTAGTGTTTTTCTGGTGAATTTCTCACTTAGCATAATGTTTTGGACCCTATCAAATTTTAATCCATCAGTCCCAGCAGAACTAGCAATAGTCGCAGAACTAACGATAGTCTTTACAGTTCTAGACCAACTATCTGGCAAAGAAGATAGTAATACTACAGATGTCCGCAGAAGCTAACCTGCATATGATTGAGTTGAGATCATTAATATGATTTTCATTCGAGTCATGAATAATTCCCTCATCAAGAACAATTTATTATACCATGAGCCGTGGTTTCATACATAGCGTTAAATGCAAATGATCCTCGTTAAAGCCAATGTAATAGCCCTTCTAGCCTTCTTATCCTATGAGTTCCAAACCGCTTCTTCAGTTCTGTCCATTATAGCTGGTTTTTCTTCTAATACTACTTTCAAATCTTTTTCACTAAGCAATACTTCTATTTGCATCTTCTACTAAGCAAAATCTGTCTCGTTAAACTTTTCAATTCGAACCCTCTCGTTTTCAACCATTGCAAACGAGAAACGAATATAATCATAAAACCGAGACTACTGTTGATGAACACCATGAGAAAACATTAACCTTTGAAGAAAAAACCAAGAACCAGAGCCAACCGAAGAGAAGCACACCTCCATTAAAACCCTAAAACTCAAAGATACGAACCGACAACTTCACCCATGGAACCGAGAGCAATACCAGAGACTCCAAGATTCAAGACAGAAACCCTAATCATGAATCACCAAGAAAAACAAAACCCGTAACCCCTTTCTTCTACTGTAACACGACGACCCTAGGGTCCTAATCACAAACTCCACAGATGATCAACAACCCAATTTACTGCTCCTTTTGTATTAGATCTGCGACTAACAAAACAACCAGAAAAACAAATCACGACCAATAGGTAGCACCACAGCCCTCTCGAATAGCCTCCTACAATTTCAGTGTGTAAACCCCATGTATTTCTAAACCTAAGCTCTAATACCACTTGTTAGGTATCACAATCAGAATAGGTTCCCGTAAAAGCAATAAAACACACACAATCACATAATAGGAAAAGTAGACACGAGAAAATTATAGTGGTTGGGTCCAGATGACCTACGTCCACTCTACATCTAGGGTTTATATTATTATTATGCTCAAGAATTCAATTACATCATGGGTCTATTATAATGATAGATTAAGGTTAGTAGTTAAGATAATAACTTAGGCCTCAAGAATTAACTAAATACCGTAATTGCCTAAGTGTCGGCTGGCCAATTCTTTTGTTGACCAACAGTCAAACAAACAGGCCCAAGCCTAGTCCGGCTCGATCCAAAGCCTTCACAACCCAACATTCTCCACCGCTATAAAAGAACATACGATGATGTGCAACTCTTTCACTTTCTCTCTTCTAAGCATGATGGTAGTGGTAGGATCTACTCCTTTCCTAAATATGAAACCGATAGTAGGGTTTATTCGAAGGGGGAGGGTGCTTGTGGTGGTACGGTGGTGTTTTAGTAGTAGGGTTTTCAGGAGTGGTGGCGATGGAGTGGCGGACATGGCGATAGTGATATGGGGAAATGAGGAGGCATGGTGGCCCGATGATGGTGACAGTGGTGGTGTGTTGCTGGTTTGGTTAAGTGATCGGTGGTGGTTAGGTATGGTGGTGGAGGGCGGTGGGGTGGAGTGGGTTAGAGTGGGACCCATTTTAAGTATGTACATTTATATTAATTTAAAAGTTACTAATTTTTAAACATAAAGGGGATTTTGGTTATTTCACTCTGACTTAATAGGAAAAACTAATGATCATCCACCCCAAGGACCAATGGTGTTACTGCAGGATCGTGTGTTGGTCACTCAACAGATGGGTTTTCTCTCAAACTCACCTTGAACAACACTCAGCAAGAGTCTATAAAGAGTTGATCATAATATAACAAGCAACAGGCAGTAAATAAACACAAGATGTAAATTTTCAAGGTACTTTTATATATGTTCTCAACTCAAAGGATTACAAGACTCTTAGACTCAAATCGCTTATCTAATGAGTTACATGGAGAAGATATATATAATACTACCTACAGCCGGATATACTTTGATACCAGCTGGAAACCTCTAACCTAACATCTATACTACAAGACTCTAGGTGAGGTCTTTCAGACATTTTACCTGAGAGTTGGTAGTCAGGACATGTCCCTGACTTACCTTTTGTCACCAACTAAAGTTGGTAACATGTACTATCATAAAAAGGTGAACAATAGAATAAAGTATGGTCAACAACATGGCTCTTTAGGAAGATGCCATGCTGTATCAGAGGTCTGCAGCGGACTGTTAGGGACCATACTTATATCTATTGGACATAGCAATGTCTTCCGAAGGATAAAATGCTTCAGAAGAATAACTTCTTCGAAGCCACTTATACTTCGGAAGACTGCTTCTTCCGAGGCTTGGAGTCTTCTTTGTCTTCGGAAGCAGACTTTGTCTTTAGCTCTTTCATCAGACTTTGTCTTCGGAAGCTCAGACTTTGTCTTCAGCTCTTTCATCAGACTTTGTCTTCGGAAGCTCAGACTTTGTCTTCGGAAGCTCAGACTTTGTCTTCGGAAGCTCAGACTTTGTCTTCGGAAGCTCAGACTTGTCTTCAGCTCTTTCATCAGACTTTGTCTTCGGAAGCTCACACTTTGTCTTCAGCTCTTTCATCAGACTTTGTCTTCAGCTCTTTCATCAGACTTTATCTTTGGAAGCTCAGACTTTGTCTTCAGCTCTTTCATCAGACTTTGTCTTTATAGTCTTCAGCTGTTGGCTTCAGCTGTTGTCTTCAGCTGTTGACTTCAGCTGTCGCCTTCAGCTGATATCTTCAGCTGATGTTCTTCAGACTCTCGGAAGATCTCATGCTTAGCTTCGGAAGCCCTTGAATGTAGCATTAAAATGACTATGTGAAGTGGTTTTGGTTGCACCAGCCTCATCATGACCCAACAGTTACGATTTGTAAAACAGTTGGGATAAAACTTGTAGTTTTTTTAGAAGTTGGATCAATATTGCAAGATGAGCATATTATCAGAATCAATCATGTAATCAACTCTAAAAAGGACTAGTATCCTAGCCTACTAAATTTTCTGTTTTATACAGTCTCACATCTAATTACCAATCACATTATCTTATTTTTAAGTAGTTATCTAGATCACTGACGGACCCACCTGATCATCTTTATTACTTGAGTACGGAACATTGGAGCATTAAATTGACACTTCTTTACATAGAAGCTCGTAAATCAGTTTGTTTCTATCAGTTTCGAACTTAATACATCCATCAGGAGAAACTTACCTTAAAAGGAAACTCACTAGCTCAACCTGACACCTTTTTTTATCACATGTGTGACTTAAACCAAATAGGAGTGTTGATCAGGTTGATTAATCGGATCACGGGTTAATCGGTTCGGGTCATTCGGTTTTTTTTAGCATTGAAAGTCTACCCGAAACTAACCTGAACAATATTTACTTTAATAAGTTTCGGCTTGTCAGGTAACCGGTTGTTGGGTCGGTTTCGGGTATAAAACAATAGACTTAAGTTAGTATATTTTAATGAGTTTTCTTTTGAAATCTTATAAATATAATGGACTTAGATTACTTTACTTCAATAAGTTATAAAATGCTTCAATATATAATTGTATACAAACATTTTTTTAATTTGGACAATCTAAACAAGTGTATACAAACAATTTGCTTAATTATAATGAGTGTTAATCGGGTTATTCGGGTTTCGGGATAATCCGTTCGGATTATTCAGGTAGTCTATCCGAACCCAACCCGAATAAAAATCAGATACAAATAAAATCGACTGGCCTAAAACCAAAACTCTTTATTTTTATAAAGTTGTAGGTAACTCATTTTAACTATTTGAGTTGAGAATAATTAGACTTGAACCCATCCCATTGTCCGTCTCACATGTTTCACATGTTTCATTGGATACCATTTCCTTTAGTTATTTTATTAAATTTGATATTTGGATTATCATTCATAAAAATGCTCTATCAATAATAACGTCATTCGTCCACATGGTATGCCGACCACGTCTTTCTGCCCCAGATCTAGGGGTATATTTCCAATATGAATATGAATTCATTCAATACTCTATTTCGCCGCTTAATTATTTGGTTTTTTCCCACAAGAAATAATATTTTATGTTAGAATACTACAAAACAATATTATGAGTATTTCTAAGTTATATATTAATCAAGTAATTTATAAAAAAAAAACAGTTATAGCCAGATTATCGGCTCGTATACACCAATAAAGGTTCACGATTACTAGTTAATTAAATTTATAATTTGTTAAAATAAGACAGTTAAAAATAGTTATATCTGAATTTATGTATAGATTGATCGTTTAGATTTCACGTATATATAAACTAACCATAAAATATATTATGTGTGTAAGATTCTTTAACCAAAGCACGATGACACTTATTTTATTCTTATGTTTTATTTATGTTATCATAGCTTTTATAAGCATAAAAAAACATTTTGGATACGACATATATAATAACATTACAAAACAAAATTTAATTTATAAAAACTTTGACAACAGTCTTCGATTTCAAAATCATAGTTCAAACGTATAAGGACAAGTTTTAAGTTGCAATTCATTCATAAATTTTGTTGGAATCAAAATCTAAATACCAAGGATAAAATGTCCTTAGGAAATCAACTTTGTACATTTAAGAGTCATGTAACACTTTTAGATTGAAATAATTCAATGGTTTATTATGAATTTTTTAAACGGATAAAACTTAAAAATTTCTCAAGAACAAGCATGTTTTTCTATGTGTATCTCGTGAACTAGTATCCACCCAAAGAGAAGATGTGGCATTCTAAAAATTGATGGTAGGAAGCTACTTTGGGGCAAGATTATTTTGTAATTCAAATTAGCACAAATTAGAGCTAAAATTAATCTAAATTTTTATGTAAATTTCTGGGTGAATAAAATTCTAATTTGATGAAACAATATTGCAAATTCAGATCAACCCCAACTAGGGGTTATGCCTCTTCCACTTTGCAAGGCTGCTGCCCCTTAACTTTGCTTTTAGAGGCGTTGTCCGGACCCGCACAAAGGGGGGCATTGCCCTTTTGAACCACCATTGCTTAGGGATTTGGGCCCTAAAAAACGATGAGGTTTATAGATGCTAAAATCATACTAAGTTTAAAATATTGCACTTTCCTAATGTGTATGATGTCTATTATAATATACTTTTATCAACAAATCAATCTAATTACATTAAAAGAATCGACACATGTTTGATTGATAAAAGATTGAGACTAAAACTTGAATAGTTTTACTTCAATTCCTTCGTCTAAAGGAATTTAACACTCCTTTAGAGATGTGAAAAATTCAACTAAGAAATTGAAATCTACAACCACCTGATGTACGGGGTTTGGAATGAGGTTTATCATGGTTAATTGGTTAACCTTAATGTATTTAATGTGGTTAAGTGTAAGAGATTGTGTTGAACAAGTTAACTACGATGATTTGATGTTTTGTAGGTTAAACGCAATTATTTGAGGGGTTTTAAAGAATGCATATGGATGATAAGTGAAGACCATGATAGATGATATGAAAGGGGATTTAATTACGAGAACGTGGCCGCAAACGGGGAGGAAAACGGAGTTCGAACGAAGAAGTTATGAAGAAAACAAGAATCGGACAAAGCTGATTGGCCATGACCTACGGCGGAAACATGACCTACGGTGCAACAGTTCAAAACAAAACAGAATGGCCTTGACGTAACTTACGGCAGAAAGCTGACTTACGGTACAGAACGCGCTGAAATCACTTATAAGTCGCGAAAATTAGGTTTTTGATCATATCTTTCATTCTAAGTCGTCCCCAAAGGTGAAATTCGTCCCCAAGGCTTCCCAAAGGCTCCCGGAGGCGATTACAAGGCTCAAGATCTTATTTTTATCATTCGGTTTGAATCTTCAACGTTAGATACAATGTTTACCTTCAATTTTGAGTTGTTTTTCGTTGCTATGTCCGGCTAATCCACCCGTGATCTTCTCCGGGTGATTAGGGTTTATCCTATGACTTGTTCTTGATTGTTTCTTCTTAATTTAATGTTTGAACACGATGAATTAAACCGAGTAACATTATTAATCGTTTTGAGATTCTAAAATATGTTTTTATCTTCAATTCAATTGTTCTGTTCTTGATTGTTTTAGATTTCTTTTCATCTGTAAACGTCAATTGTGGATGGGATTGGGTAAAACAAACGTAGGGTATGATTCGGATAAGTGCGTAGACACAGTTTCATTCAATTCATTATCTTAAAACGAGTTAATCTGGTTATGTCTATATGACCCGTTAAACTAAAAGAGCAAGCCTGAGTCATAAACCTTAACCCCGGAGAGGATTACTTCTCTCACCATTGTTTGCAATCAAAATTTTACATTTTAATTTCAGCACTTTTGCAATTTAGTTAATTTACAAGTATTTTCTATAAAGCTTTAAACTTTACGAATTAAACCACACTTTCCACATATTCCCTGTGGATCGACCCGACTTACCCTAGCTATCTTAGGTGAGTTTGGAACCTTATAAATTGTTTTTGATTAGGCCTGACAAACCGATATCAAAATGGCGCCGTTGCCGGGGAGTTAGTGCGTAAAGTGTTTTGTTTGATTCTTATTTTATTTTGTTTATTTTATTTACTTCCTTTTCTTTGTTACGCTAGGTGTGCTTGTGTGTGCATGTGACAGCTTCGTGCATGCATACCCGGTACGCAAGGAACAAGTCCCCGTTAATTTTTGATCCAGAAGTTGAAAAGACCGCTCAAAGAAATCGAGCACAATCTCGCGTAAAAGTTCAAGCAACAAGTGCAGTCAAAGAGTGCAAGATGGAAAACCTACCACCACTTATCCAAAACCCACCTGATAACCAACCGTCAAATCCATCACAAAACCAACCCTTACCAAACCAACCCAATGACCCACAAAGACAACCTCCAATTGCTCCAAACCAACCACCTCAGAGACAAAATCCCTACCCTCAACCAAGACAGAACCCTTACCAGCGTGGACCTGCAAGACAGAATCCGAGACAACCAAGAGGGGTTAACAGGTTTGAAGATGAAGTGGGTAGGTTTGATAGGCTAAGTATCCATACTTGGGATGATGACATAGATGGACGAAGTGATGGAAATGAAGATGAGTATGTTGAGGAGGATGTGCAATACAATAAACCTAATAACAATCAAGGCCGATACAGACAGAATGAACAACCACGACAATATAGGCAGAATCAGGGCCAAGGTCAAGGTAGAAGGCAAGGATTCCCTCGAGCAAATCGAAACCCCGGGCTTCAACCCTACCAAGCCATTGTTCAAAGGGTTGATAGCCATTTTTGCCCTACCATAGCTGGAGCCTTATCACCCATAGTCAGACCACAAGTTAGAGGGAAGTCTTTTGAGATTAGGTCCAACAGTCTGGCCATTCTTCCTGAGTTTCATGGACTGTCCAAGGAAGAACCTTACTTGCATCTGAATGAATTTAGTGCCATTTGTGAGACTATTGGGGCACAAGGTTTTACACCCGAAGAAGTGATGTTAGTGCTATTCCAGTTCACATTGAAAGGAAATGCGAAGAAGTGGTTCCATTCCCTACCTGCTGCCAACATTTACACCTGGGAACAAATGCAGCAGGCGTTCCTAGAGGAATACTATACACCACAGAAGACAAGTGAAGCCAGAATTGCCATTCGTACCTTCAGTCAGCAACAAGATGAGCCATTCCATGAAGCTTGGACAAGGTTCAAGGAGTTGTTGAGAATTTGTCCACATCACGACATTCCTCAATGGGAGTTGATTTCTTCATTTTATGATGGGTTATCTGCTGAAGATGTAAGAGATGTGAATTCAACGAGTGCAGGAACCTTCATGACTAATACTGAGGATGATGACTGGGAGTTATTAGAACGAATGAGTATACATTCAAAAAGACAAGCTCAGTCTCGTAGGAAATCGAGGAATGTGGATGATTCAGATAGGAGGGCTTCTAAGTTGGGACAATCGACTGGAAAGGCTACAGTGAAGGCTATAAGTTCCTTTACTATATGCCAGGGATGTGGTGAAGCTGGACACATTGCTAGAGATTGTCCAAAGTTTGATGAGGGGTTGGAAGAGGTGAATTATGTACAGGGTGATAGGCGACCATACAACAACAACACCAATAATAACACCTATCACCCCGGTTTGAGGAATCACCCAAACCTCAGATATGGTAACCCAAACAACTAATTGAACCCAAACTTTCAAGGTAATTCACATCAGCAATATTAAAACAGGTGTATGGATCAAAGTGGTCAATACAATCAGGGCAACTATAACAGGGGTGGTTAGAGGAACTACCAGAATAACCAGGAACAGGGTGGATCGGGAAGAAATGCAGAGCCATCAAACAGGGAGCTTCTAGAATTTACAAAGGAGATGAAGAAATCAAATGAGGTGAGAGACAAGAGCTATGAGGCTTTGAGCAAGCAAGTATGTCAACTAGCAGAAGAAGTGGCAGCTCTTAGGAAAGATCCGGGGAAGCTACCAAGTGATACAATCATGAATCCACAACATCAAGGGACAAACATAAAGAAAATGAAAAATGTCCACATTAATTCGGTTAGTATCCTCCCCAATTCAAAAATTTTCACTAACGACTTTACTTTTTTATCAAAACAAGTTACAGGTAAGGAAAATAAAGTCGATAGAGAAGAAGAGAGTGACCCAGGAGAACCCATCATTCTAATTAAAGTAGGAAAATTTAAGATAAAAAGGGCACTCTTAGATTATGGGGCAGGTGTTAGTATCTTGCCTGGTACATTATGTGATTAGTATGAGTTCGGCCCTTTACAGGAGGTTGCCACCACCGTGGTCTTAGCTGACTTGACTTGCAAACGTCCTCGGGGGATGGTAAAAGATGTGATCATCAAGTTGGGATATTTCTACTACCCGGTGGACTTTATGGTGCTTGACTATGCTCCAGTGATAACAAACGTGCAACCAAAGGTTATTTTAGGTCGACCATTTTTGGCAACTGCCAATGCTCAAATCAACTGTCGGGATGGAACAATTGATATGACATGTGAAACTCGCAAGTTACGTTTTAATGTGTTTTCCAAGGCGATCACTTATCTTGTTAATGATAAACTTTTTGATACAAATGTGACTAACGTGTGTGTTCCTCCCTACATCTCACATGTAAGCGAGCACATAACTTTTGATAATGGTTGCAAGTATGATAGGGATAAACAGGTGGACTTGAAAGAGTTTGTAGATTCAAAAGAAAATAAAAAGCCAATGATGGAGATGGAATTAAAGCATGAGAAGCCAAAATGGAATAAAAAAGTTGGTGATCCACCTGATCCTAAAAATACTCAAGTTAAGACAACGATGTTCGGTCCATGTTTGGATGACGTTGGGAACCCACTAGATCAACAAAAGCAAACAATTATAGAACTCTCAGAAGGCAAGCACCACTTTCGACCACCATGAGTGGTGACAGGTATGGTCTGGCTTAAGACCTAAAACTTAGCGCTACTTGGGAGGCAACCTGAGATGTTTGTAATTTTTAGTTATTTTTATGATATTTTTTGTTTGGAACGTTGTGGGTGAGTTCACTAGAAACCCTCACAAGACTTTACTCGTCCATTCGGGCCTATCGAGAGGTTTAAAAGGCTTGTTGCATATGCTAAATACAACCGTGATTCCTACGAAAGTGAGTGTTATTAATTTTTTAGTTTTTGTATTGTCTTTTTAGTTTCAAGTCGATGCAAACGTGTAAGTGTGGGGAAGCACATGGAATTTTAGAAGCATATTTGATAAGGTGCTTAGCAGGTTTACCCATAGTCTTCATATAACAATATGGAAGCACTATCAGATCATCTACCATCAGGTCCATGTAACTTTCTTTGAATTTATTTGCTATTTTTGTTTTGCACTTGGGGGAGTGTTTGGGGTTGGTAAAGATTACAAAAAATCACGTTGAATTTGAAACAACCATACATTGGGGACAATGTATCCTAAGTGTGGGGATGGGGGAATCATCGGTACACACATTTTGGAGAAATGGAAATTTGGACAAAATTTTAAATTTTTTAACATTTTTCTCTTAAAATACTAATCATTGGTTGAGGTTCTTAGTCATGGTTAATTCCCTAAATGATAAAACCCGGTTGGTTTGTGGAAAGTGGAAAAGAAATGCCTAACTAGGGGTGGCAAACTTTGGGTGTAGTAAACTTGCACGTGTCATGTTGGCAACCCAAGTCCACTGTTTCCATATGTGAGAAGCTTATTCTTTGGTATTATTAGATCTATTTGTTGTTTGAGTGTCCAATGATGCATTCTAATGGTAGAACTTGCGGAGCGCGTACATATTGAAACTTGAGACCAGGATTCACATTGAAATGATTGAGGCATTAGGATCAACCATAGAATAGGCCCATAGGACCCACCTATCTAACGTTTATCCGTAGTAGCCAATTTTAAGCCTCTTCCCATTCATTTGGTTCACCAAACTCCTTGACCCACTAGCCTTTTGTGAAGCCTATACATTTGTTTACCCATGTGATGGAACTTGAGTTAATTAGTGGTAGTAGTGTTAAGTTGATTTGATATAATGTTTTGAAGTTGCAATGGGGATGGTTAAGCCTAGTAAATTCCATTGTGTTTTGTTAAGTTATATTCTTGAAAAAAAAAGAAAAAAATGAAAAAAAAAGAAAATTATGTCGAAATAGTGAAGTTGAAAGACGGAAGTATTAGACAAGAAAAAAAAATTGTGCTTTGAAGTAAATTGTAGTTAAAAGTGCTTGAAGTAGTTGAACAAAGTAGTTAACTCAAGTTTTTTATCACTTTAGTCACTTAATTCCCAAGTACTCCCTACCCGAACTTAAGCCTAACATTACAACCCTATTAAAGCCCTCATGATTGGTGTGTAATCTCGTGTTAGTGAGTGAAGATTTGATTGCTTCACAAGCCTATGCTCGCTAGTTTGCATTATTGTTGAGTGCCTCATAAATACCGGCACATCTTTGGGCGATCCAGAAATTACACCAAGTGGAGAGTTTCATTGTGAGGGGTGTGACATGTGCAAGGGAGCCACTTAAGGTCTAAGAGTTTTAGTTAGGCAATCCAATGGCTTAAATGTCACACCCTCGCTTAGAGCGGAAACACGAGGATGCGATGGACGGGATCGTCATAACACTTGGTATAATTACAGAGATATAATACATGCAAACTTCTCGTGTCATGACGTCCCCCGACACAATGGTGACTTATGTCGTGGTTAGTCAGTTCCACGACTATCATAGTCTTATTGATTCTAAATCCAAATACACAATGTTCAAATATGGAAACAAACGACAATTATTACATATGCAAATCTATTTGAAATCCTGAGGTCTCTGCTAAGGCATCTACACTAGCTATCCTCTTTGATTATGTTCACCTGAAAAGATATGCTCAAAAATGTCAACACATAATGTTGGTGAGTTCCGCAGGTTTAAATTTAAAACATTTGATGCTGTATAGAATTTGATATGGAATCATACTGCAAGCACAAACCACATAACATGTGTTTAAAGACAACCAAACCTAATGACGTTATGCATATAAATCTGACGGAATATATTCACCCATGGCCTGATTGCTGGCAGCTGTAGTCAGTAACTCACAAGTTAAACCGATCTGTCGAGGGTGGGGGTGTCAACCCAGTAGTACTACCAATACCTAACCGTTGGTTCCCAAACCCGGGAATTAATGGTTGTATGAGTGTTCCTAAAAATAATACCATGTATGCATGCAAAACAGTATCACATTGATTCCAAGTATGAAACAGAATATACAGTGTACAGCATTGAAAACGGGTGAGCATACTTTTCCCCCATTGATTGAAAACATTGAAAACTTGTATAAACATAAAAAGGGGCCACGAAACTCACCTTGAATTGTTGTAATGCACAAAGACTTCACAGAATCAAGCAATGCACGTTCAGATACGATCAATACCTATTATTGATTATAACTAATCCTTTAAAACATACTCAATGTGAATAGATATGTTTGATTGAATTCGAATCGGTTCGGTTTGATGCCCATGATTAGTTATATATATATTTGAGTTTGATTATGAACTTAGTGATGCTAAGGTTTGACATCTGCTAATGTTTTAAATATATTTCGTATATATTTTCTTTGTAATCCTGTGAAATAAATATTATCTACCGTAATATTCAATAATAATTTATTAATTTGAGTGTATAAAAATATAACATGTAATTACATTCGTAATTAATTTGTATATAATTTCTATGATTTTTGTGGTTATTTCATAATTATACGCTATTTATTGTCCATTTTTATTAAAAATGATTATTTATAATATTTACAATTAAGATTTTATAAATATTTTAAGGTTTCTAAACAACATAAATTTACAGGAAATAATTTTGTGAGTTTTAAAATACAGGTAGTTTATAAAATTTATTTTATAATTTTTAGAAATTTTTGTATAATTTTTGGAAGCTTAAAAGGCCCTAAAAAATAATTATAGTGGCCCGGGGTCGAACTCGGGTCCTCTCTGTAATAAGGCATGTACCGAACCGCTGAACCAAGGCCTAAGCCGCGATAAACCTTGGTTCCATTTGTTTTTAAGCAGACCTAACCCTTTACCCCCAATTTCTAAGAACCCTAATTTGATTTCAGTCCAATTGAACCCGAATTCGATATAGTTAATAGTTATAATCATGGGGCTTTTAATCCTTGTACAAAAACGAGTAGATTAGAGTGTTCAATTACCTGTTTATGTTTCGAATTGTGGATGAACACTTCGAAGAACAACCGCGGCTATCTTGAATTCGAATGGTGATCAAACGATGATGAAAATCAAATTACGCGTACAGACAGCTTCGAATGATGTCGATGATCAAAAGCCCTATGTTATTTGTGAGTTATAAGGCGCAGAGGGTGATGGTTGGTAGAGTTGCAGGTCGCGACGAAGAGGATGATTGATTTCAGAGTTTTATGTGTTTGTGGTTAAAATTGTCAATTGTATTCGATTCCTAGGTTGATAAGGTTCGAGAATCTTGGGTTTTCTTTCTGATTTGGGAATATCTTGAATGTTTCTAAGAATTTGTTCATTAAATCCATCTGTATCATCTGAACTGTCACACTAATGTGACAGTAATCCACAATGTGAGGTGTCACATTAAAGGTTATGTGGTTGTAAACGGAGTCATGATTATCAAGTTTAGGAATTAGGTATGACTTTGAACCTTGGGTGATGGTTAGTAGTTGTGTATCTTATTTGAAAAAGTTTTAACCCGAATTATGACTTTTAAAAGCAACCTCGCTTGAGGGCAAGCGAGAAACAAGTGTGGGGATGTGATGTACGGGGTTTGGAATGAGGTTTATCATGGTTAATTGGTTAACCTTAATGTATTTAATGTGGTTAAGTGTAAGAGATTGTGTTGAACAAGTTAACTACGATGATTTGATGTTTTGTAGGTTAAACGCAATCATTTGAGGGGTTTTAAAGAATGCATATGGATGATAAGTGAAGACCATGATAGATGAGATGAAAGGGGATTTAATTACGAGAACGTGGCCGCAAACGGGGAGGAAAACGGAGTTCGAACGAAGAAGTTATGAAGAAAACAAGAATCGGACAAAGCTGATTGGCCATGACCTACGGCGGAAACATGACCTACGATGCAACAGTTCAAAACAAAACAGAATGGCCCTGACGTAACTTACGGCAGAAAGCTGCCTTACGGTACAGAACGCGCTGAAATCACTTATAAGTCGCGAAAATTAGGTTTTTGATCATATCTTTCATTCTAAGTCGTCCCCAAAGGTGAAATTCGTCCCCAAGGCTTCCCAAAGGCTCCCGGAGGCGATTTCAAGGCTCAAGATCTTATTTTTATCATTCGATTTGAATCTTTAACGTTAGATACAATGTTTACCTTCGATTTTGAGTTGTTTTTCGTTGCTATGTTCGGCTAATCCACCCGTGATCTTCTCCGGGTGATTAGGGTTTATCCTATGACTTGTTCTTGGTTGTTTCTTCTTAATTTTAATGTTTGAACACGGTGAATTAAACCGAGTAACATTATTAATCGTTTTGAGATTCTAAAATACATGTTTTATCTTCAATTCAATTGTTCTGTTCTTGATTGTTTTAGATTTCTTTTCATCTGTAAACGTCAGCTGTGGATGGAATTGGGTAAAACAAACGTAGGGTATGATTCGGATAAGTGCGTAGACACAGTTTCATTCAATTCATTATCTTAAAACGAGTTAATCTGGTTATGTCTATGTGACCCGTTAAACTAAAAGAGCAAGCCTGAGTCATAAACCTTAATCCCGGAGAGGATTACTTCTCTCACCATTGTTTGCAATCAAAATTTTATATTTAATTTCAGCACTTTTGCAATTTAGTTAATTTACAAGTATTTTCTATAAAGCTTTAAACTTTACGAATTAAACCACACTTTTCACATATTCCCTGTGGATCGACCCGACTTACCCTAGCTATCTTAGGTGAGTTTGGAACCTTATAAATTGTTTTTGATTAGGCCTGACAAACCGATATCACCACCCATTGCCACAAATTCACTATCCACCACTACCACCCCTTATCATTTTCCTTGCCACTACTGCTACTCTACCATCAATGTGGCCACCACTATCACCACCATTTCCTTCCATCTTTGATGCCGCCATAATTGTTTGTCATCATGTATGATTTGTTGTTGTGACATGATGGATGCAACGTCAATCGATAGTGGCATTGACAGGTAGGTTGCGTGGATGACTCCATTATGGTAGTATGGTGGTGTGGTGCAAGGGCGACAATGAGCCAGCTGTTGTGGTGGCGAAAGTCAATGGTTGTAACAATGACTGCTAGGTGCTAACATTGATGATGGATTCCAGTTCTTGTTTATTGTTTTTGTCATGTATATAAGTCGCCTCCTTTGAATAATTCTAGGCTTCTTAACAAATCTTTTAACAAATTCGAATTACAATTCTTTCAATATGTATCCCTTATGACAAAACCTCAAATCCTTTTTATAAATTTTCACAAATCAAACACATGTTCAAAGCTATGTTTCATCTTAGCTTAACTTCAAGATTCTACAAAAATACGTAAACAAAGCCAAATATACACACACCCCGTAAAAAGAGGTGTTCTCTTACTACAAGTAATCCAAAACTCCCATTGTTAACCCAAACTAAAGCACAATTTCCTACTTGCTTTGACGCTATTATAACAATATACTTCATGAATAGTGCTCCCTTACCATCGAATAATTGGAATGTATTCTTCCATATAACACCAACTTTATAAACAAAATAAAAAGGTTCATGTAAAAAAGTATTTTCAGTCAATCTAGCAAGACCTTAATCCGACAAAACATTTCAGTACTTGTAACGAAAAACTTTTTCAAAGATTTCAGTTCAGTCTAATTGACCATATATAATGTTTAGCATTTTCACAACAGTTTCACAGGTTTAGTATTCGTCACTAAGGTTAACATGAATGTTTTACAACAATAAGAAAGCATGCATGATATAAACACATGATTATAATAATAATAAGACAAGTAAACACTTAACATTAGATATTATAATTGTTAATGACACATTAAAGAAAAGTTTAGTGATCAACATGAATAATGTACATTCTAAGTTTGTATGATGAACATATATGATTGAGATGTTTAAGTTTTGTGTGTTTACATGATTTTCCTGACACCCATATTCTTTATCAGGTTTTATCATTTAATTGCTCATCAATCTTATTTTATCCTACTATGCATGTTCTAACTATCCACTCCCTACATTCCACAAAGTACGTATATAAAGGCCACAAGGTAAAAATGAAAGGTAATGTATACGAACTACTTAATAACATTTACATGCAAATATATATTTTTAGACTTGACTTGATTCTTGGAGTGTTCATGAGGCTTAAACCTATGGACCCTCTGATGATTTTTTATGACTTCAGTTCTTACATTGGCCTAATGAGGGATGAAAACTACACCTTTATCAAGACAAATACAAACCACAAAAGTATCACCTTCTTCACCCGACATCCGTAAATCATCTACCTAAAACCTCGAGTAACACGACACGTATTATATTTCGCCAACTTCATTTTTTTAAAAACTATTACATAATATTTAAAAAGCAATTGAAATGAATAGTGTATTTGTATATCTGGACCGTTCGTTTTCAATCCAAGGGTTGCCATTACCACCCTGTTCTTGCCATGAATCCCTACTTTTCTTTCGACAAAGATACAATGAGAGAGAGATTTGAGATTTGAAAGGGGTGATGCCCGATGAATGTGAGACCCGTGGAGTCCTGCCGCTGGTGGTTAGAGATGGTGGCGGGCGGTTGAGGAGCCGGGAAGAAGGTCGGTGGAGGTGGAGTCGGTGGCGACAGTGGCGATGGTTGTGGTACAACAACCTCTGTGGTCTCTCTTCCTTCAGATTTGTTCGCTACCCTTTTAGGGTTTTATGATCTGGCCCTTTACTTCTTCGATTAGTCATTCGGGTGGTGTGGTTATCATGTTGTGAGTTATATTAGACCTCCGTGGCACTCCATAGCGAAGCTATTTTGAGGTCCGGAAGCGAAGGTGCCTTCCGATATTGCAAAGCCCCAAACAAAACCACCAGATCTAAGAACCCTACCTTCGTTCTGATCATTCTCCGTGAACTCCTTCTCCATAGTACGATCGATCATACCAGCGAAACTCCTATCTCTATCCGTAGCAGAAGAGCCATTCACGGTGGCGTTATTAACAAAGCCGTCGGCGTGTTTCACCAGCTGCAGCTGATCTCCGCCGGCAACAACGCCGGAGACAGTGGAAACAAACAATGAAATGAGGAGAGAGAGACGGCGGCGGTGGTGGTGGACGCAGGATGTCCCCCTATTCATCGCAGGGGCGACGACGGAGGATCCGGCAGCCGGCGTACGGACGCGTGTGTGAGTGTGTGTGAGTGTGTGTGTGTTGGTGTGTGTGTGAGTTTTGTGTCGGTTTTGTTGCAGTGGTGAAAGAGAAGAGGTGAGAGTGACCCACAGAGGCTACAAGTTGAAGGATGGACACCAAATGTTTGTTTATATCACCATTCACCAGAGAAAAGAAATTACATTATATTACATTACCCTACCCTATATATTTAAAAACAAGTTCAAATGTATAGTAAATATACAGTGTTTGAACAGTGTTTCGTCATTACCCTATATATTATATAATATAATATTAATTTTGCAACGGAAATGATCAGTAATGGGGTGATTTGGGTATTTCACGTACTGCGCACAAGATAAAACCCTTCTTTTAAATGGTTCTTCTTCATTGCCTCTTGTCTTCTACTGCTTCGATACCGCCTCCGCCTGTCTCCTACGTTTTGTGACTTCACAACCGGATTCTATTTGTCCCAAATGCCACCCTGCTCTGGCATTTGATTTGGGATTTTCTATTTAGGCGACAATGGTTGGGCTTATGTCGGCCACGGTCGCCTGAAACCCACACGTTTGTCGGCTGTTGCATGCATCGGGGTTTGCTCCCATCTACTACTTAGACCATCATCGAGTTCTTTCGTGCTCCAGCACTTGCTGGATGGTTGTGCGTCTCTGTTTATCGCCGCCTTCGGCAAGTCGTTTGCCCGGTGGAGGAGCCACCGCCACCAATGGGTGTATTATTCTGGAATAAAACCCTAAGTTGATGCTAGGAATTAATGACGATGCTTTCGTTTCATCTGAGATCTTATGTCGATGATGATGGGGGGAGCCTCATCTGAGACGATGATGATGGGGGGAGCCTCATCTGAGACGGTATGTTCAGTTGATGATGATTACACAACAATCTAAGACTACTCATGATGTGTGTGAACATTCTTGCTTTCATTACATGGTTGAAACTATTTTACAGTTGTGATTGATGTAATATGTTGTTTGATCATTGTCTTCTTTGTTGTTAGTTGTGTCGATTGTGTTTGCATGTGTGTGGATTTTTATTTATTTGCTTTGGTTTGTGCTCATTGGCATGATTTATTAGTTTGTAGTAGAAAGCATGTTGGATAAGATGGTATCACAATGATTTGAGGTTGTCTTCTGGTGGTTTTCAATTTTTAAATTTTTCATACCCTGGAGTATTAGCTTTGATTCTTTTTGGTATGTCCCTCCCGGTCGTCGTGGTTACACGGATCTGGTGGTGATCTATGCCGGTTGACAGTGTTGTTCATGTTGTTGGCCTTCTGTCACATTTTTAATCTCGGTTACCAAGGCATGACAACCGGTTTATGATGTTCAGCGGTGACTAGACTTCGGTTCTGAGTTTATTTTTTTCTTTGCGAAATGCATATGGCTATGATGATTTTTCTGAACCACAGTTAGCACCGTCAATCACACGTGCAACACACATGGACGAATTCAACTAGTTAAGTAAATAAAGTAACATAACCATCTA
This sequence comes from Flaveria linearis, assembly GCA_024085815.1. Lineage (NCBI taxonomy): Eukaryota > Viridiplantae > Streptophyta > Magnoliopsida > Asterales > Asteraceae > Flaveria > Flaveria linearis. The sequence continues at coordinate 12,091,895 of CM044015.1, forward strand.
ACAAACCAATACTAAAGACATATTAAACTCAAATACGTATAATATATCAAGCCCAATCCACATTAACATGTTAGTTAATCCCATCTTCGACCAGACCAGTAATCCTTAACCCAACTGGTTAAGATGAGCTATTTTACAATGAGTTTCATCCTGAGAAGATTAATGATAGTGGTTAAGGCTGTGACACGGATATGTAAGCCCGATGTTAATCCCACATTTTATTTTAGGCAACTCGCCGGTCACAGTTACACAAAGTCACACTTATTATCACACGACTCTTGTGGAATCCGTCAATTACACATTCTCCGTGCAACAACCACCGACGAACCTTACAGAAACTTCTCGATCTCTCCATACTTCTCACCGGAATTCTTCACCGATCTATAAAACTTCACGATCCACACACTTTCAATCACAATCATCATCATCATCATCTTCATTCTCTCAGACATTTCATCAAACACCTTACAGATCAATGGCCGACGACTGTGCAGTAACCGTCTACAACAACAACGCGATCTCCGATCCGAACAAGAAGAACACCAACAGCAACGGCTTCTCGGTGAAGGTCGGTCTAGCGCAAATGCTCCGCGGCGGAGCGATCGTGACGGTGACAACCGTCGACGAAGCGAAGATCGCCGAATCCGCCGGAGCTTGTTGCGTCGTTGTGGCGGAGGCGGCGGAAGCCGCCGCCGGAGTTTCGCGGATGGTGGATCCGGCGGTGGTGAAGGAGATACAGAGGTCCGTTGGAGTTCCGGTGATGGCGAAGGCTCGTGTGGGGCATTTTGTTGAAGCGCAGATTCTCGAAGCTGTTGGAGTTGATTACATCGATGAGAATGAGGTTATGGCGGTTGCTGATGAGGATCATTTCATTAACAAGCATAATTTTCAGGTTCCGTTTGTGTGCGGTTGCCGGAGCTTGGGGGAGGGGTTACGGAGGGTGCGAGAAGGTGCGGCGATGATTAGAACTCAGGGGGATTGTTCACGATCAGGTGATGTTGTTGATACTGTTAGGAATGTGAGGGATGTGATGGGGAAAATTAGGGTTTTGACGAATATGGATGAAGATGAGGTGTTTGCGTTTGCTAAAGAATTAGGTGCGCCTTATGATATTCTGGCACAAACGAAGCAGATGGGGAGGCTTCCTGTGGTGCATTTTGCCTCTGGTGGTATTGTGACTCCGGCCGATGCGGCTTTGATGATGCAGTTAGGGTGTGATGGTGTGTTTGTGGGTCCTGAGGTGTTTGATTCTCCTGATCCGTATAAGAGCGTTAGGGCGATTGTGCAGGCGGTTCGAAACTACAATGATGCTCATATATTGGCGAAGGTTAGCTCGGGGTTGAATGATGCAGTCGCGAGTGGTTCGGAGTTGAATGATGCGATCACGAACCTGAATCTTGATGATAACAGTGGAGGTACCTACTAAATCTTGATATCAAACTTTGTTTGAATTGGTGGTTGTGATATTTTGTATGAAACTGATAGTGTTGTTCACTTGTGTTTTGATCATATAGTTTTGGTATAAGGAGCGACAATATAATCTTTAGATGGAGCAACTGATTTGTAATTGATGAAATGAGAATTTGAATAATCTTTGATGCTTTGTTTGTTGGTTCTTTACATAATGATCACCATGATCTATTGATATAGCAATACGCCAATAATTATGTCTTTTGTTAAAGGGGTGTTTGAATGTGGTGCAAGAATGATGCTATGTTTGTGATTGATCAGTCAAGATAATCATATATAGAGTTTATGCTGATGATGGATTATTGAGATGTATGCATAAAGGTGAACATCTGATTCCTGAAGTTGTAATCATACTTCCAAAACACACATCAAGCACCACCTTAAGTTTAGTAGAATTCTTCATGTACTGTCATGACTCATGATGCCATTGCCACCTGTTCAATTTCTTTGCTGCCTGTTTGTCTAGTGTGCTTTAGTTGGTAAACACAAATACCCCTTTAGCTCTAGCAAAGGTCTCGGGTTTGAATCTTGCTTTCACTAACTGGTTTAGTGGTTTCCGGAAATCTCTTGAAGTTTACATGCCCAGCTACCATATTCATTTGGTTAGAAGGGTGATGTTTTCACATGGAATAAAGAAGTGGTATGGTAAACTGATGCATCAATGCGTTTTAATGTACATAAAGAAGTTTTAAAAGGCATCAGTCTAATGTTGATCTGTGTCTTAAAATAGGGTCTGTGATGGTTTTATGGGGGCTTTTACCATCCATAAGTGTACCTCACTCTTTTCAAGGATTACTACTTTTTTACTCGTCGTGCGTTGCATCGGCGCCGTACGTGGTGTTACAATTGACTTGACTCGTTTACGAACTAAGTTTACGGCGAAATGTAGAATAAGTCGATTTTACCCACGAATGGAACACATTATTTTTGACCTACTTGTTTTCAAATAAAATTTTATAAATCAAATCAAAATGTACATAAATATAAGCACGTGCTGCGGCACCATCTCCGGCTTGATGAAGCATAGACTATAATTGCTCTGACTCGTTTGTGAACTAAATTTGCTTCATAACTTAGAATAACTCGAATTTAAACCGTCGAATGAAAACGCGTTATATTTAGCCTGACTTTTTTTTAAAATAAAATTTCTGTTGAAAAGTAGACTAACTCAAAATATACATAAAAATAAGGACGTAAACGTTTTTATATTTAATCCGATTATTTTCCGAACAACTTGTTTTATGTTTAAGCATAGACAAACTCAAATATAAACGGACACCCACATAAAAATAAAAATGCAAGAAATTAGGTTTTTCTAGTAAAAGTGCATAGAGTAAATTCGAAACTTTAAAAATTCGAGAGGGTCAAAGTGTCGTTTCACAAAGTTTTTTAAAAAGTTGAGGTGGGCGAAGAGTACTGTCATGGTTCTTTACATAGATTTTCTCTGTGTGAGGTTATTTTAAAAGGGAGGAAAATTTAAAAAGGATCTAAGAAAATTGGATAGCATAATACTAAAAATGTAAATTTTTTATGTTTTTTCAATCGATTGTGTAATCCTAATTAGGACATTGTCTAATCATCTTCAAGCAACTCATTGTTTCCATTGCTAATCATCGAGTCTATGCTAGTCATTGCCTTACCTATTGTGTATAGTGTTAACCTTTGTGTTTTTTTAAAGTGGTGATTTTTAAATAACACAATTCTAAAAATATAATTTTTAATGTTTTTTCTAGTGCGTTGTGTAATCTTGATCAAATCATCATGTAATGCTCGTCAAGCAGCTTATTGTCTCTACTGCTAATTATTAAGTATATTGTTAGTCATTGTGTTACTTATTGTGTCTAATGTTAACTATTGTATTATGCGTTGTGCTTTCTAAAATGATAATTTTCAAATAAAACAATGCTGAAAATGTAATTATTTTCTACATTTTTTAGTTCACTATATAATGATGATCATGTCATTGTATAATTCGTCAAACACCTCATTGTGTTCATTGCTAATCATCGAGTATAGTGCTGATCATTGTATACCTATTGTGTCTAGTGTTGACAATTGTATTATGCGTTGTGTTTTTGAAATGATATTTTTCAAATAACACAATAATAACAAATGTAAACTTTTATGTTTCAAGTTAATTGTGTATTGCTATCAAATAATTGTGTAATACTCATTAATTCTGAAGATTATACAATGACCTGACGAAATTACACAATTAGTTAAAAAAAACTTTGTTTTTTATATCAACACTATATGAGTTTTAAAAATTAAAATAAATACACGTATTTATGGTATAATTTTTTTAAAAAAATAATGTCGTATGTAAAGTTATGAATGTTTAAAAGGTGGAACTTGAGAAGGGGGACATTACCGGTTTTACCCATAATTTAATTCTGATAAAAAAGAGACGTGTCAATATCCTAATCCTTCTTACAATTTTTAGTTTTAGAATATTGTTGTATTTGAATGTTTCCCTATTATGTTTAATAAAATAAGAATCAAGCTTTGACATACGGATTTAGTTTCAAACGACTTATCTTTCATATAAACACGATAGTCCGTAAAGATGCTCAAAATTTTTTGGGACATGCACGAGTAGAGAAAAACGAGACTTTACTTAGATCAATCGATCGACCCGACTTCTTGTTTTCTAATTGTTTTTTCATCACCCCATCTCAAATAACAAGTTATTTTGTTTGAATTTTAAAGTGGGATCAAATTTAGTAATGGATAAATTGTAGTAGGTTAAAACAATTAAAATATTAATATGTTTAAGTATTTGAAAAAGTAAATAATTTTTCTTAAGGTATATGTAAATATATAATATATAAATATTTTATTTCGAGCCCCGAAGATTGGCCAATGGGTGGTTGCCTATCCCGCCCACAGAATTTGCCAGAACTATTCCAGTGAGCCCCCCATGGTGAACCAAAAAGATGAATCCTACAGCAAATAACATAGGTGTTTTGTATTGTATCGAAACCCCCCCCCCTCCCACATGGTAGCGATCCAACTAAAGTTTTTTATTCCAGTAGGGACAACTATGATCATGACAACTGCGATGTAGTAGGCACGAGTATCAACGTCTAAACCCACAATACACATATGATGAGCCCAAACAAGATATCCAGAAACACCTATATTGGTCTTGGCATAAACCATGCCTAGATACCCGAAGACCGGTTTTTCCGAAAAAGTAGAAACGATACGACTTATGATACCGGATCTAGGTAGAATGAGAATATACACCTCTCTAGATGACCGAAGAACCAAAAGAGATGCTGGTAATTCTCAGAGCCGGCCTATAAATCTAGCATACAAAAGGAAAAGAAGATGGTAACAAGATATCTATTTGACTATAATCCATATATCCTTTAATTTTATTTTTTTTAATATACATCTTCGTTTATTATGAAACTTAAATCCTCAATCACTTAAATATACACCCTTGATATTGTGAAAACTATAATATATTTGAAGAGGTAACAGATAAAGATGATACCATTTGGTTTAGTCTACGATACCCAACCCATCAAGCAAAGCACCTTCTCATTGCTCACATGCAAACCAACGAATATTTTATAAAAAAAAACATCTTCCTCTCGGACGTATATATACTTATTCTTTTAATTTTATTTATTTTGCGTTAGTGTCATATTATTATCAGCGGCGGAGCTTGAACCAAAACATAGGGGGGGCGGGGGCGAAAGTAAACTATTTTAGGGGGGGCGGGAATCTATTTTTATTAAAAATTTCCACTACCGAACCAAAAATTTACACTATCGAGCCAAAAATTTACACTACGGACGAAAAAAAGAGGGGGGGCGGGGGCCCCCCGCCCCCATAAAGCTTCGCCTTTGATTATTATCCTTCTTTACTTTTCTATCATATCTTTTGACCTATATTATATCCGTTCTCATCTTTTAATTTTTTAACACAAATAATATTTATTAACAATAAGACAATTACTTATTGAATACTAGGTTAGAGCCCGTGTGATACACGGGTGATTTAAACAACCAGACTTTCATTAAACATTGATTACATAATAAACATTATGATAAAGTCAAAGTATGAAAATAGAATTAAATAACATTCATACTCTCAAACCTTTCTAATAGATGTCTAAACACCTGTTTGTATACAACGTTTTGTGCCTCGCTAGTAATGTTACCAATTTGATCTAAATGAGTAATTTTACACCGTCTGTAATCTTCATATTTGACAAAGCCACATATAACTGTCCATGAGTGAAAACTGGTTCTTTTAAATATAAATTAACTTTTGACAATAATTATCGCTGACTCTTGTTAATCGTCATTGCAAAATAAACAGTTAGTGGAAACTGTCTTTTTTTGAATTTGGAAGGGATTATTTATTGGATGGCACGAGATTAATTCTTGCAATAATGTTTGGCATCCAATATTACTTCCATATATTATCTCAACTTTAATAACCTGTTTCCCAAATAGAAATTTGTAGGTGAGTACCATTGCAAAGACCATTTTATTGGTTGATGCTATGTAGAAGCATAACGGGAACTCTAACTTTCAATACTAACTTGTAATTTGGCAATCCGGATATATTTTATGGTCACTTAGAAAATAAGGAGAGTGCAACTTTTCCTGTAACCCGGGATATTAAAATGTTCCATTTGACGTATGTTATCCGAAGTAGATACTTTATCTCATCACCAGGGAAAAGTAAAAGCAGATGATCGTTAATTTCATGAACGACCTCATTTTTTGGTGCAAAAATTGCTCTCTCACGAAAGTACTCTTTGTCTTTGTAGTTCTTTAACATGGATGGGTAAACAAATTGAATCAAACTTGCTAAAGGATCGATCGATTCGTTGATGAGGAGTTCATGAGGTATAGTAATAGTTGCATCACCATCGTTATAACCACCAACATTACCCTCTCCTATATCAAGAAGCCATGTAGCAAATTGTTCAATTCCTTTAGTGTCAACACATTTTCCCTTAGCTTTTAGTCGCACATTTTTTGTTAAAGTAACTTACATTTATTCAAAATATATGATGAGCTTAATGATGCATTAACAATTTCTTGACGACTACCATTTGAAACCACATGTAAAATTTGTTGAAAATCGCCACAAAAAACAATACTTTACCACCAAATGGCATATCTAAAGGTATGAAAATATTTATAGTTAATACATCATTCATTGTCCTATCCAGTGCTTCAAATGCGTGCTTACGTGTCATGGGTGTTTCATCCCAAATAATCAATTTTGTTTGCTTTAATAAATGAGCAACTTCATTGTTCGGTTTTATGTAACAAACATAATCTTTGTTTACATTTAATGGAATATGGAACGTGAGTGTGAAGTACGACCTCCGGTAAGCAACAAAGATCCTATTCCACTGAATGCTACATTTAATACAATCTCACCTTTAGACCTTATTATTGTGGTCAATGTCTTCCATAGAAAGATTTTACCAGTTTCGTCATATCCATAAATGAAAAAAACTCCTTTATTAACTTAACATCAATCATGATTTCACTAAAAACTAATTGTTGTTCATCCGTTAAAAAATTCCAAAGATTTCCAAATTCAGACATCTCGTTTGCTGCATCATACAATAACTCCTTGCTAATTAAACGATTATTTGAAGAAGACAAACAAATCATTGTCCGGGTAAGGCATACTTGTAAATGACTTAAGTGTCGAACTATTCCGTAATAAATACTTTTCAAACTCATACAACTTTAAATTTTTTTTTGATTGTTTGTTAGAGACAAAGCTGGAATTTATACATAGAAATTACGAGTAATTAGTTTCACATTCAATAAATTTAAGAAATGGTAAAATGTGTTATGAAATAAATATAATTATTATAATTAAATAAATATAAATAAAACATCCAAGATAAAAACATTATAGAGGCAACATACGGTTTACTTAGTACGTTGTTTATATCATCATTAACACCATAAATGATTTGTTGTTGGTTTGCCAAATGGAAAGGCAACCTGATAACCTATGGATAACAGTAATGTACATCAAAACCGAGAATTTTTCATGAAGTCTCACAAGCTGAAATATATCTACAATCGTAGTATTCTTTTATTTCATCTTTACCGTTTTGTTGGTCAGGATCAGTGTTTGGATCTATAACATCAACAGTAGTCTCCAATCTTGAACCCTATGAATAAGATGAAATGAAGAGAAATTTTTAAACATATAAATGGTGAATTGTTTTTAATACGGAAAATAAAAAGTAGAAAGAGTGAGATTGTGGGAATAAGTTTTCATCGATTATTATCATTTTAAAATAGTAAACTTTTCTTGGATCCTTGAATAGTTGTCTAGTTCAAATCCTGATAATTTGAACCTTTATGGTATACTCTTCCTGTAAAACACTTAGGTCGTTGAACAATATGATTCTCCCGGTGTCATTATACTGCAAAATTTTGAAAAAGTGAGAAATTATTATAAAGTTAACAATTATGAAATCAACATAGTTTTGTATTTGATAAAATTTAAAAACATCATACCTTGTTTGATAGTTGTGAATGTAAGTCGAATGTAAATTTGTAAAGAATGTAGTATTAATTTATAGCCTTTGTGAAATAAATAATTATGGAATGTACATCCCATATGATACGTAATTGTACACTTATTGATAAAAACAAAAGGAAACAATTTGAATTAATTGAATCTAATAATTGATAAATATAAAATAATTGGATCAATTAATAATGTATCCGAGTAATATTACATACTATATAGTCCTTAAATATATGATACTTTAATAATTTGATAAATCTATTATAATTAGATTAATTAATTTTTACATTTAAAAACCAATTTTGATGAGTCAAAAATTTAATAAAATAAAAATCTACTAAATTAAAGGAGTTTTAATTAAAAGCATTGTAATTTCCAGAGAAATATAGAGATAGTAGTGATCGCAAGTTGACAAAATAAGTTTAAATGTATTAATTGTATGATAGATAACTTATAGGCTAATGTTAGATACTATATCATCCTTAAATATTTGATACTTTAATAATTTGATAAATATATTATAATTGGATCAATTAATTAATTATACAGTAAGAAATCGAAATTGGTGAATAAAAAAATTCATAAAATAAAAATCCACTAAATTAAAGGAGTTTATTTTAGAAAGCAATACTGAAACAGAGGAAAATTTATAGATTCTTAACACATAATATAAAAGGTTAAATGGAATTTGAGGAATAATACCGTAGAAGTTGAATTAATATATGGTTAAATAGAATTTTTATGGCATAATATAAAAGGTTAAATGAAAGCCATAAATTGTAATTTAAATCAGTAAGTAAGTATGGTAATATATTTAAATTAAATGTCTACTATGGTAAGTATTTAATATATTAAAAAAACTAAAAATAAAGATGATGTAAGAGTGTGCCACATGTCAAATTGGTGATTTAAGAGAATGACATGTGGCTTCAAAAATCTTGTTTTATTAGAGTCTATAGATTTAATTTTCTTCTTACTCATTTTGTAATTTAAAGATTTTAATTAAAAAACTGTTAAAGATCGTAATAAAGATCGTAATAAAGATCGTAATAAATGATAATTTTATCCTTGTCATTTAAAATTAAAAGAAAAGAAAAGTTAAAAAAGCTAAAAGAATGAAATAGAGAAAAATATAAATGAAAAGTTCCTCACAATCACTAAGCAAAAGATAGAAGAGTGGATGCTCTTAACACAACAATGAAGAGAGAGAGAGAGAAAGCATGAGTGGAGCTGTGGATAACCCTCCTAGTTACTATTAAATGTTAAACAAAGATATTAACACGGGGATAGCCCATTTGATGAAGCTTTTGTTTTTTAAAGAGGATGTCTTGGGTTTAAACTCAGACATGATGTAACTTGATTTAATTTAGGAGTATGCTAGATTTGTCATTTAAAAAAATATTAAACAAATGTATATTTTTTTAAATATTATTATGGATAATTATTTATTTAATTAAGAATTCATTGTATCTATACTATATATAAAACATATGAGAGAGTTATTTAAAATACCATAAAATTAAGATCAAATACTTTATTCAATGCATAAGATACAACTAGTTTTGATAGTAAATAGAATCTATAACATTATTTACATATTATCTCTTACAATTAGTTACATAATAACATTACAATTTCTAACACTTACATAAAATTTTAAATAAATTTTTGGACTATAATTGTAACCTGTGTTTTATTTAAATGTCTTGGTGTAAAATTGTACTGAACCGATCTGTATTTTATAAGGTACAATAAGTTAATGCATAAGTACAAGTAGTCATGCGGATCCCGTTTATTTGGTGTTTTAAATTTTAGCTTAAAAACATAAGAGGTCTGAACCATTAAATGCTGAACCATCAAGATGTCTGAACCATTAAAAGGTACTATATCACTTAACTATTCAAAGATAAATGTCTGACCAATTCAGATAAGTGTTCTTAACCATTCAGCATTAGACCTTTAAACCATTCAGCATTAGTATCATGCTTAACCATTTAGAAACAAATGTTTGAACTATTCAGAACAAATGTTTGAACTATTAAGAGACAAATATTTGAACCATTCAAACATTTGCTCGCAAAATAAACAGTCTGAACCATTCAAACATTTGCTCGCAAAATAAACAGTCTGAACCATTAAATGCTAAACTATTCAGACATCTGAATCATAAGAGACTGATTTAGATACTACCAAATAACCCCTAAATATACTCAACAAATAAACAAAAACAATGGTTGGTTATAATAAAATACTTGTCACATATAAAACTACTATAAAAATAATAAAATATTAAAAACACGTGTTACATGTAAAATTACACCCCGCATTAGTATGTGGGTGCCATTATAGTATATATATACAAATATATGGGTGAGTTCGATGAGAGCCATCTTTTTTTGAAAGAGCAAGAGAACAGATTTTGACCATACATTTACTCTTATCGTACATCTATATGCTCCCCAATCATTTACATCTCACATGTATTTAACAAAGTTTTAATGTAAAATTGCTTTTTTTTGAAATAGCAAAAGTTTGACAAAGTTTTGAGATGTCGGTTAAAGTGTTGTTATTTCTTGTTAATAAGGTAAACAGTTTTAATGTATAAAAATTTCCGCTGTATTTGTAGTCTCTGAATTATTGTTATAACCCAACTAGTAGCACCCCCTTATTATATTATATTGTTATGAGATTGAGGGTGTTACAAAATGTATTTTACCTTGCTTGTGAAAATTAACTTTTTTCAAAGTCTAATTGTGCGATCATATTTTTTTTTTTCATATTAAGGTCATTTAAAATAGTAAAAGTTTTTAGTTCTAGTTTTTGTAAAATAATTTCATAAAACAATATGAGTAAACATAAATTATTCATTTAAAAACACAAAGATAATTTTGATTATATTTATATCAATTCTTTTAAATAAAGTCTAAATTCGAAGATTACTATAGTAATGTCTTTTGTTCATAGATCATTGAATTTTATTTTTAAAACAATTTGCCATTTTATGACATAAATTGTTTATAGTGAATGATAATTTATCATATAATTTTGATTATAAATTATCTTTAACTTAAATAATAATATTAATTTTTAGTTTTAATTTAAATGAATGATAATTTATTGTATTTTACGGCACTAACGCATTATTTTCGAAACAAAACCGTTACTTCTTTAATATGTATGGAAATTTTAAGATAATTTTAAACATTAAGTTCACGTATAACCAGTAATTCAATACACTTTATTTGATTATAAATTTTAGAGTAAATTTCGTTTTTGGTCCCTGTGGTTTAACCATTTTAACCATTTCAGTCCAAAAAGGAATCTTTGATCATATCGTGCCCTGTGGTTTCATTTTTGTAACGGTTTTGGTCCCTGACCTTAACTCTGTTAGTTTTCTTGGTTAAATCTAAGGGTATTTTGGTCCTTTTACACCTAAAATCAAATTAATAAAATAAAATAAATTAAAATAAAATAAAAACCCTAAGATTCAACCTCCTTTACAATCTCACCAAGATTCAACCTGGTCACCAACCACCGCCTTTACAATCTCACCAAGATTCAACCTCACCACCGGAACTTTAACGTCGTCAGCAGCGCCACCGTCTCTTCCACCTTCTGCATCCTCATCGTTTCCATCCAATTCCATTGTGATCCATGATTTCGCCCCATCGGAAACAGCTGTGATAAAGCTTTCTCCAATGCCGATGTTCTCACATTCGAAACACGATTCTCAAGCGCTTGTCGGTAGTACATAAACGCTAAACAATCCGCCCGAAGTGTGTAATCGAAGCAATCCCACCCACGATCGCCTTTCCGACGAGGGAAATCTTTAATAGCTCTAGCAAGTTCATTCGCATCATCTGTCTCGAAATTATTCTCCACCATGTATCTCGCAGCAGTAGCTCGTTGGCTCGCATTCAAAAGCCGAATCTCGTACAACAATCCTGCACCATCGTTGTCGTAAAAAGCAAGGGTTTCATCATCAACACCTGATTGAACCAACGACTCTCTGACTTGGGCTCCGACAACCAGCGATTCTACTCAGCTCCGGTGATACCGGTGATTTCTTCTAGCATCGATGGGTTGAACCCTTCTTGAAAGAGGGGTGGGATGAGAGGGGCGTATTCGTACCACAAACCGAGGTGATTAGCGAGGACATCGAGGCGTGCGACGGTGTCGAGGTCTCGTAATTGTGGGGGAATTGGGGGGGGGATTGGGGATTGCGACGGTGGTGGTCGGAAGGGTTAGTAGAGTTTTCCCGGCGGTGATTGGTGGTTTGATGAGGGGATGATGGAGGCGGAGATGGGTTTCCGGTGGAGTTTGGTGGTGGTCGTACTGGTGGTGTTGCGGTGGGAGTTGAGGGGAGGGGGGATGAGGGGAATGGTGAGTGGAGGATGGTAGAGTTTAGGGTTTTTATTTTATTTTAATTTATTTTATTTTATTAATTTGATTTTAGGTGTAAAAGGACCAAAATACCCTTAGATTTAACCAAGAAAACTAACAGAGTTAGGGTCAGGGACCAAAACCGTTACAAAAATGAAACCACAGGGCACGATATGATCAAAGATTCCTTTTTGGACTGAAATGGTTAAAATGGTTAAATCACAGGGACCAAAAACGAAATTTACTCTAAATTTTAATATGAAAATAATTTATAACTTAAATCATATCAATTTCTAATATGAAAACTATTTAAATATTAATTATGGTAACTGATAATTGTTTTTTAAATAATTAATAAATGCATGTTTTAAAGTAAAAATCATAACTTTCAAAATTAAATGCAATCACCATTTAATAAGTTTTAGGCGGGAAAACTCATTAAGGAATCTCTCATTGATTGTCACGTGTCTCTAGAAACCATTGTTAATTGTTATGTGTCCTTAGAAAATCTTGTTTTATTAGAGGTAATAGATTTAATTTAAATTTCATTGTAGCTTTGTTTATATTATACTATATACATTTTAGAATATTTTTTATAGAAAGCTAAGTTGCACTTAGAAAAAGTTTATTTTGATTAGTTCATGACAATCATGGATGGAATAACTAAAAGCCATAACCTACTTTGGTGATATTTTGAATTGTTGATAATCACCATTGGTTTACCAACACACGATCTAAATCGCCAAAAAATGGCTTTGTCTATCGAATATTTATTGAAGGAGGAATGCATGGATAATTCCTGATGGTTTAGTGACAGACCATCGGCATAGTTAAGATTCTAGATGATATTTTAGTTGATTGGTATAATTTATGTCTGGTAAAATTCTTTGGTAACTCATCACTATTTTTTAAAGATAAAATTTCACATAAAACCTAGGCTCTTTTTGTTTGCATTAGTGAAAGTTTTGTGAGACGTCAATGATCCATCAGTATATGTGTGAATTGCCACCGAATCTCAATGATGCTCCTTCGGTAAATTATGTCGGTAAATTTTTTGTCATGCTATGTTTTTCGATGGAGTATCATCAATGAATTACCGACAAGTGTCTCTTTAATAGAAGGACATCTGGTGGTTAAATTTGTCGCTAAAAACCATTTGTTTTAAAGTGTTATGAGATGGCGTAAATAATTTACCTTAAATAGTATATTTCGAATTAGATATTATTAAATATCAGAATTATGTTTAAAATTTAAATATAATTCATTTCCAATTGAATTGAATGGAGAGAACCGATAGATATAAGCCTTGATTACACTACTTTCAAAACCTTAATATAATTTAAAGAGTAAATTACCATTTGCATCCTTGTGGTTTGTTGATTTTGACCATTTGCATTCCTACAGTTTAAAAATCATCATATACACCCTAACGTTTCATTTTTGTTCCCATTTACATCCAAAACACTAACGACGTTAAAGTATTCCGTTAACTCTCTTGTTAAAAGACGAAAATGCCCTTAAAATTTAAAAAACAGACCCACCCACACCACCTTCTTTACACATATACCCCAACCATTGAAATCCTGAATCTCCCCACATCACCCACATCACCCAAATCACCCACATCACCCACATCACCCACATCACCCACATCACCCACATCACCCACATCACCCACATCACCCAGATCTAGAAATCGGAAGTCAGTTGATTGGGTTTCGGATCTGAGTGAATCCGATTCAAATCTTCGGCAACAGTGCGGTGGCGGTGACCGTACCGCCACATCATCTCCGTCGTGGATCTCGAGCATTGTTAATGGGGGTCGTGGATCTCCGTCGTGGAGCCAAATTTGTCTCCAAACCACCGTCTTTCCGCCATGACTCGGTGTTGATATCGCCGGCGGTCCTCAATCTCCCCGCCGAAGGACCCAAAGTCACGTTCGACGAATTCTCACCGTTGACAGAAAGAATCTTCAGCTTCAGTAAAGAATTAATTCTCAAATTGAAAGAAACCACAACAATCGGAGACGATTGAATTGCATCTCTGGTGAAGTTTTAGGGAAACAGAGCAATGATCACATCAAACTCTCCGACGACACCGTCACATCACTAATCGGAAATTAGATCCGAAACGCGATTATTCCAAAGACAAAACCACCATCATTGCCCCCGTCGTCGTCTCTGGAGATTTCGTCGTTTTAGTCGCTACGTGCGTTGTTAATGGGGGTCGTGATTTTTTTAAGGTTTGGTGGTCATAGGGTCGCGATGGTGGTGATGGGGTGGTTGCACTGGTGGTGATGGAGGTCGCGATGGTGGTGATAGGGTCGCGATGGTGGTGATGGGGGTCGTGATGGTGGTGATGGGGGTCGTGATGGTGGTGATGGGGGGCTGTGGTGGTGGTGATGAGGGCGACAATGATGGTGATGGGGTGGCGACAGTGGTGGTGATGGCGGCCGCGATGGTGGTGTGGGGCATCGGGGGTCGTGATGGTGGTGATGGGGGCTGCGCTTGTGGTGATGGGGTAGCGGCGGTGGTGGTGATGGCGGCGAATTTCCGGTGGGAGCAAAATCATCCAACGGTTATATATACAATAGAAGTGGACATACCCCATCGCAACTGTTTTTCTTTCCCAATCCCACTCGTTCAATCCCGCCAACGCCGGCCACCATCACTGCATCCGGCAATCTTGTGTCGTCGTCTTTCTCTCTTTTCTTGTTCTCTGGCAACACCAGATCCAACACCACCATCGCTCTTGTCATCTCTCTTGTTGTTCCCAGACAACATCAGATCCAACCACTACCATCGCCACCGCCGTCCTCTCTCTCCCTCCTCTTTCTGTTACTGTTTGTTTGATATCTGTTACTGTTTGTTTGATTCTTTGTTTTTTCAGCCATCCAAATGGGCTGTTAGCTCTTGAAAGCATGTTAAAAATGGTGGTTTTAGAGAGAGAAATTGAAAGGTTTTAGAGAGAGATATATAGAGAGAGAATAGGGAGTGTGTGTGAAGGGAGTGAGAGATAAAGTCGGGATTAGAGTCAGGGGTAATTTCGTCATTTTATAAAATATTAACTGAATTATTTAACGTCGTTATTCATTTGGATGCAAATGGGAACAAAAATGAAACATTAGGGTGTATATGAGGATTTTTAAACTGTAGGGATGCAAATGGTCAAAATCACCAAACCACAAGGATGCAAATGGTAATTTACTCTAATTTAAAATAGAGGAAGGTTCACCTAAAAAATAAATTTTCTCTAAGAATACTAAGAACTAATCTTAGCCTTCTAATTATCTAATTAAGGGCTATGATTAAAGTGTAAGAAAACTAAGTAATCGAGAATAGTTTGGGTATTTTATAATATTACCCACAATTGTTGACTTTTTAAAATTTCCCCCTATTTTTTTAAATGCTAATAACTTTTTCATACGACATTATTTTTTTAATAAATTACACCATAAAATCAGGCATTTTTTCCTCTTTAAATTGAGTATAATATTGGTATATTTTTTTAGGAAAAAAAATCAAATTATATGAAATTATGCTACATTTTTCACGTTTTTGTGCTGTATTTAATAAAACAGCACAAAGTTGTGCTGTATTATATAAAACAGCACAATTTTATGATGTATTTAATAAAACTGCACAAAAGTTGTGCTGTATTTCATAAAACAGCACAAAAGTTGTGCTGTATTTCATAAAACAGCACAAAAGTTGTGTTGTATTTCATAAAACAACACAAAAGTTGTGCTGTATTTCCATAAAAACAACACAATTTTGTGCTGTATTCCATAAAAACAGCACAATTTTGTGCTGTTTTACGTCAAACAACACATTTTTGTGGTGTATTTCATGAAAACAGCACACAATTATGTTATATTTCATGAAAACATCACAGATTTGTGCTGTTTTGCGTTAAACAGCACAGTTTTGTGCTGTTTTTGTCAAATAGCACAGTTTTGTGCGTTTTTAGTAATATGTTCTATGTTGTTTTACTTCAAAACAATAAGGACTCATGTGTTATTTCTGTGGTGAATTATGCTAAAATATCAAACAACATATAAGCAACACTTTCTTTACTATTTTAATGTTCACTATTTTACGTTAATATAACACGTTTTATAATACCCGTAATAAATAATAATAATAATAATAATAATAATAATAATAATAATAATAATACCAATAATGATAATAATGATGATAAAAATAATAACAATAATAATAATAATAAAGTCCAGGGGGTTAATAGGTAATTTTTTAAACTTAAAATTAAGTTTTAAACATGAAATATTAAACACATCAAACCTCAGGGGGTAAAAGTGTAAACTTGTTTTAAATCCCCCACCACCGCCCGTCGGCCACCTCCGGCCACTCTCCGGCCGTATCCCGGCGACCCCCAATCTCCAAAACCACCCCGTCTTCAACAAAATTAAAACCCCCCGACAAACCCACATGACAGATTCGAACTCAACCACCACGAACAATTTAAAAATCAGACATTCTAAGTGCGATCTAGAACCACACCCACTTCGGTCAACTTTACAGCCACAAATCACTAACAATCGATGATAATCAAATAATTGAACACACACAATCATTTAATCGTTTATAACTTTCCTTTAAGTTCAATTTCATCCGAAACACACACAAACATTACATTCAATCACCATTACAAGTCGGACCTGCAACTCAATTTTAAAACAACCTCCGATCGATTTCAATCGCATTTGATAAGGGGCTATTGCTCTTAATCATCATCCGAAGCTGTCTACAAGTTTAATTTGATTACAATCATCGTCTGAGCATCATTCGATTGACACGAGTGCCGCGACCTGTTCTTCATCGGGTTCATCATCAAATCGACTTCAAAACAGGTAATTAAAACTACCAACATACTCGATTCTAGACTAGGAATGAAAGCCCCATCATTAATTTGGCTATTAACATCGTTTTGATGCTCAATTGAAGCGAAATTGTTTCTAGGGTTCATACGGTTTAGAATTTGGGGATTTTGGATTCGGGATTGGTTAGCAGGTAATTGAACACACCTATTAACTCGATTTTGGATGGGGATTAAAAGCCCTGTGAATTTGAACATTAACATCATCGAATTGGAGTTCAATTTGGATTGATTCGATCTAGGGCTTTTATGTGAAATTGGGGTTGATTGAAACTAAGTTTTTAAAACCAATTGGAACCAATCTTAACTGCGGCTGAGGCCTTTAGTTCAGTGGTATGTGTGAGAGTTGGTGAGTTTGAGGTCACGGGTTCGAACCCGAGCCCCTGCCATATTTTTTTAAGCCCTATTTAACCTTTTAAAAGTTTTGTAAAAATTACCAAAAATTATAAAAACAACTTCTATAAACTCCTTTTATTTTAAAAGTACCCAATTAATTTTCTGTAATTTTCTTTAAGTTTAAAACTTTATAAAATTATATAACAAAGACATGTGGTTAACTATTTTATGGATTTCTTTTAAATAATAGTAAAATTATGATTAACCATAAAACTTCTTATATGAAAGTACCCACTCAATTTCCTGTAAATTAATTTGTTAAAAACCTTAACAATTTATATTTATAATATTAACAAACATTATAAATAGTTCATTTTGTTTAAAAATAAGCTTTAAATAGTTGATTTAGTTCCGTATTTTACAGCCAACTTACGGAGGCCATAACTTTTCATAACAGGTTCAAATCAGTTAAATCTTATGTCCATGACGAAGTTAGTCGAAAGACGAATCTGTTGATATATAAAACATCGAAAAACTCATTCGTTTAGACCTCCAAACAGTCGTTTTCGTAACAGCTAGCAGTTCTGCGCAGCTGTAAAGATCCACATTTTTCTCATACTTCGGTTATCCAAATCAGAAACTTTTCTAAATGAGAGTTGTTCAGAAATCACTAATCTAGTAAACTGGATATTTTCAGAATTTTTAAACGTCGTTTAATATTTTTAACGAGTGCGAAAAGACAGAGGCAGAACTGGAATTTTTCAAACTATAATTTGCGTTACGTTATCGTAGGTTCTCACGGCGTTAACCGAGCCTAGACTTTGTTTCTGATTATTGTCATTCGTGTATAAGGTACGGATTCCGACCTTCCCCTCTCGTAGCATGAATACCTCTCGTTTCATGATCTTTACTTTGAAATTCTAACTTGACTGCGTGATTATTAAACTCTTTGAGATTATTGATTATTGATCATAAGTATTGATTGTTCACATGCGATAGGATTTAATTGCTTGTACTCATTGTCGCATGTCCTTGAATTGCTCGATTATTAGTTATGACTAATGACATTGATTAAAGATTATGAACCTTAGTGCAAATTATTGTTTTCTTTTGAATTGATTGTATTGTATTATTGACCTCCGTACCCGAGCACATCCACCTATGGGGACATAGGGCGTCATTGTGGCACAAGTGACGTGCTCTATCTGTGGCAGAGCGATTAGACCACAGCGTCTCTACATTATTATTACGTGCTAAGTTGTTGCACATATTGATTAGTGTTAAAGGAGGCATATGGATCGATCCTAGGATATCATTGTTATTGTTTATTGGTGAGATGGTTAGGTGTGTGTGCCCACATTCCTATCTCACATATTGGTGCATTAGAACTGCAGCTAATGTACACATTGTTAATTATTATTATTATTGGCTCATATGGGTATTCCTTTTAGATGATCATTATCATTTGATTTTCAACTTGATCATCTCATTGTTATCATTATTGATCATTGTATTGCTATTGTTTATTTCCGTTACTGAGCATTCTTTGGCTCAGCCATATTTTCTTTTGTTGTTTTCTCTTAATTTTATAGCAGGTACTCAAGGGGCTCAGGGGAACGAGTGAAGAGTGTTAACTCAAGAAGTTAGGATGAGAACATTTGGATTAATAAGATTTAATAGTATTCTGATTTTAAGACTTTATTTAAATTATTTGGACATATGTAAGGATTTGAGTGTTTCTTAGTACTTTAATTCTATCATTCATGAAACTCTGATTACTGTTTATGTGACACGTCAACCCTACCCGGGTTGGGGTTTTACAGTTATGGTATCAGAGCTTAGGCTCCTTCCTGTAGAAAACTTAAACTAAATAATTAAGACATGTGAGGATTGGGTAGACATTGGGTTAGGTTCTCTATATATTATATGGCTATTTTCTAATTCACGTTATTCTGATTAATGTGAAATGTTTTCATTTTAGATGCCTCCCAGCCGTAATTCACGAAATTCTAGCGGGTCGAATGGACCTGATCCAAACCTTGTTGGTGCTATGACCCAAGCACTTACTGCTATACTACCGACTATGATTGATGCGGTACGTAATCCAAACCCAAATCCAAATCCAAACCCAAACCCAAATCCTAATCCAAATCCAAACCCAAATCTGGATCCGAATCCAAACCCAAATCCAAACCCGAATCCAAACCCAACTGGTGCAGACGTTTGGCTAGCGCGATTTCAAAACCAAAAACCACGATCATTCACTAAGGCGGCTACACCTGCAGTGGCCAAAGACTGGATCGCTCATATTGAGAAAATTTTTACCGTGCTTAGAGTTGATCAACAGTACTTATAAGCTGGAGGAAGATGCTCAAGTATGGTGGGAGAATGTGGTAGCTGAAAGAGGAGGCGAACAGTTCATGGAGACCCTATCTTGGAATGATTTTCGTTCCATATTCTTCGACAAGTATTTTACGAATATGGATAAAGCAGCATACAGGCGGGAGTATGATAACATCCGTCAACGGAACGATGAATCACTCACTGATTTTACAGACCGGTTTTATTGACTGTTGGGATTTCTAGGTTCTTCTGCTGGACCACCTGAGGAACGGGCTGAAAAGTATCAATGGGCAGTATGTGATCGGATTCGTAAGGCTATTATTCACTCCACTTTCAACAATGTTGAGGAAGCAGTTAGGGCTGCAAAAAGGGTGGACCTGGAGAGAAAAGAATTTTTGTTAAAATTTGAGGATAATAAGAAGTGCAGTAGAGATGGGACTCGTATTCAGGCCGGCGGTGAGTCATCTCAAGGATCTGACCGAAATGGAAATGATCGTCAGAAAAATCAAGGATCGGGGAAGAACACTAAGCCATGGCATGGTAAGACTCGAAGTCAAGGTCAAATGATACCCTATCAACAACCAATTGCAGCTCAACCGGTGAATCAAAAAGGCAATCCTTCCAGACATCCGATGTGTACTCATTGTGGAAAGCATCATCCCGGAACTTGTCGTCGACTTACAGGAGCTTGTCTTGGTTGTGGAGATATGGGGCATAGGGTTAGTCAATGCCCAAAGGCGAGGAACCGACCAGAGAATGATGCTAAGGGAGCCAATGCGCCACCCACTACTGGAGGTCGAGTATTCGCACTAACTGTAAGGGAAGCTGCTAATACTCCATGTACGATTTGTGGTATACTTCGTTATGGTGACTATGATATTTCTGTATTGTTTGATACTGGCTCCACCCACTCGATAGTATCTCATCTATTCACAAAGCGCCTTACGATCATGCCTACCGCTCTAGAGCCTGCATTAGTGATTTCTACTCCTGTTGGAGAATCGATTGTTATTTCACAAGTGTACCAAAACTGTCCTATTCAGATCGAATCAATCATTAGAGAGGCTGACCTATTTTCTATGCACATGGGTGATTTCGATATTATTCTTGGCATGGATTGGTTAACACGACACCAGGTTACCATAGAATGTCAAACTCGTCGTGTGCTATTTGGTGATCCTAAGAATCCTGACTTAGTTTACCAAGGGAACCTACCTCGGAAACCTCTCAAAATTATCTCTGCTCTGAAAGCCCAAAAGCTTATATTCCGTGGATGTGAGGGATTCTTAGCTTCTATAAAAGATACATCAGCGGATACTCCTCGTATTGAAGACTTTCCTATTGTTCGGGAATTCTCTGATGTCTTTCCTGAAGAACTTCCAGGGTTACCACCTGAGCGTGAAGTCGAGTTTACTATTGATTTAATCCCCGGGGCGGAACCTATTTCTATGGCACCTTATCGGATGGCCCCAGTAGAGTTGAAGGAATTGAAAGAACAACTGCAGGAGCTATTACAACTCGGATTCATTAGACCAAGTGTTTCACCATGGGGGGCACCGGTATTATTTGTGAAGAAGAAAGATGGTAGTATGCGTCTATGCATCGACTACCGAGAGCTTAATAAGATTACTATCCGAAACCGCTATCCGTTACCGCGTATTGACGATCTCTTCGATCAAATACAAGGGGCAAAGTTCTTCTCTAAGATCGACCTCAGATCAGGATACCATCAATTGAGGATCCGAGATCAAGATGTTCCTAAGACAGCATTCCGCACCCGTTACGGTCACTATGAGTTCCTAGTTATGCCTTTTGGCTTGACTAATGCTCCAGCTGTCTTTATGGACCTCATGAACAGAGTGTTCCATGAGTATTTGGACCGCTTTGTAATTGTTTTTATCGATGACATCTTGGTATTCTCTAAAAGTAGAGAGGAGCATGAAGACCACCTTCGCACGATTTTAGAGACCTTACGCCAAAAGAAGTTATATGCTAAATTTTCTAAGTGCGACTTTTGGCTTGAACAGGTGGCATTTTTAGGCCATGTTGTATCAGCTAAAGGTATCACTATGGATCCGGCAAAGGTGGAAGCTATTACTAAATGGTCTCGACCGACATCCGTCACTGAAGTTCGTAGTTTTCTTAGTTTAGCGGGCTATTACCGACGTTTTGTGGAAGGTTTCTCTCGTGTAGCATTACCTCTAACTCAACTTATGAGAAAGGGTGTAAAATTTACGTGGAACGAGGATAGAGAAAAGAGTTTTGAGGAACTGAAGAAAAGACTGGTATCTGCCCCTATTCTTACGTTACCTTCGGGTTCTGGCGGATACCAAATTTATAGTGATGCATCAAAGAAGGGACTCGGTTGTATTCTTATGCAGCATGGTAAAGTTATTGCCTATGCTTCCCGACAGCTTAAACCGTACGAAGTAAACTACCCAACACATGACTTAGAGCTTGCAGCTGTAGTGTTTGCATTAAAGATTTGGAGACACTATTTGTATGGAGAGACACGTGATATCTTTACTGATCATAAGAGCCTTAAGTATATTTTCACTCAAAAAGAACTCAATATGAGGCAGAGGAGATGGTTAGAACTACTCAAGGATTACGATGCCAACATCCAGTATCATCCGGGCAAGGCGAATGTCGTGGCAGATGCTCTCAGTCGAAAAAGTGCAGGTGGAGTAGCATGTCTTCAAATCCAACCACAGATTATCTCAGATCTGGATAGAATGGAAGTTGGGTTACAGCTTGGTGAGTCTAACGGTTATCTAGCCAAGATGAGGATAGAATCTGATCTTATTACACGGATCAAGGAAGCTCAGAATCAAGATGGAGAACTTTGGGCGATATTACAAAATTTGAAGATAGGGAAACAATCTGAGTTTCGAGTTGATGAACAAGGAGTTATCTGGTGTGGGAATAGATTATGTGTGCCAGATGACTCAACCCTTCGTGACTCCTTATTAGCAGAGGCACACAGTTCACCATTCTCTATTCACCCGGGAGCCACTAAGATGTATAGAGATTTAAGGCAGAACTTTTGGTGGAGTGGTATGAAAGAAGATGTAGCTAAATATGTGAGTCATTGTTTAACTTGTCAGCAAGTAAAGATTGAGCATCAAAGAGCTAGTGGATTACTGCAACCATTAGATATTCCTGTGTGGAAATGGGATGATATTTCCATGGACTTTGTTACAGGCCTACCAAAAACATTCAAGAAGAACGACGCCATTTAGGTCGTAGTCGATAGACTCACAAAGTCGGCTCATTTCTTGCCCATCCAACAGGGTTACTCAGTTAGCAAATTATCAGAGATATTTCTGCAAGATATTATTCGACTTCATGGCACGCCATCATCGATTGTATGTGATAGAGATTCGCGTTTCACGTCACGCTTTTGGAAGGGTTTCCAAATGCTTGGGGAACCAAGTTAAGATTTAGTACCGCCTTTCATCCGCAGACTGACGGACAATCTGAACGCATTATTCAGACTTTAGAAGATATGCTTAGAGCATGCGCACTCGAATGGACAGGCAATTGGGATGAGTATCTATGCTTAGTTGAGTTCGCGTATAATAATAGTTGGCAAGCTAGTATTGATATGGCCCCGTTTGAGCTTTTATATGGCCGAAAGTGTAGAGCACCAATATGTTGGAATGAGGTTGAAGAGAAGATAATCGAAGGACCGGAATTGGTTAGAATTACTAATGACAAAGTTGCCATTGCCAGAGAGAAGTTGAAAGAAGCCCAAACTAGACAAAAGAGTTACGCCGATCAACACCGACGAGCGTTGGAATTTAGAGTCGGAGATCATGTGTTTCTCAAAGTGTCACCTTGTCGTGGCATACGTCGAGTTGGAATTAAAGGAAAGTTAAGTCCACGTTTTATCGGTCCGTTTGAGATTCTTGAAAGGGTTGGAGAAGTCTCGTATCGTTTAGTATTGCCACCGCAACTCTCTCATGTTCATAACGTTTTTCATGTCTCTTTGTTGAGGGGATACAACTATCATCCGTTGCATGTTATTAGTTACCCTCTTCACGCGATTCAAGAAGATCTTTCTTATGAAGAAGAACCTAAAGCTATTATTGATCGTCAAGAACGAGTTATGAGACGCAAGTCTATACCGTTCGTTAAAGTTTTATGGAAAAATCATTCTGAACGCGAGGCGACATGGGAGACAGAAGAAATGATTCGTTCACAGTATCCATACTTATTCGACAACTAAGTGTATGTTTTCTAAGCCTAACTGTTAGTGATTACTCTATTCGTAAGTGGTGTGTGCTTAAAGAAGTATTAATTTCACCGTATTGTATTTTCAGAAGGATTCATGCTACATTATTTAGAATTTCGAGGACGAAATTGTTTTAAGGGGGTAGAATTATAATACCCGTAATAAAAATAATAATAATAATAATAATAATAATAATAATAATAATAATAATAATAATAATAATAATACCAATAATGATAATAATGATGATAAAAATAATAACATAATAATAATAATAAAGTCCAGGGGGTTAATAGGTAATTTTTGAAACTTAAAATTAAGTTTTAAACATGAAATATTAAACACATCAAACCTCAGGGGTAAAAGTGTAAACTTGTTTTAAATCCCCCACCACCGCTCGTCGGCCACCTCCGGCCACTCTCCGGCCGTATCCCGGCGACCCCAATCTCCAAAACACCCGTCTTCAACAAAATTAAAACCCCCCGACAAACGCACATGACAGATTCGAACTCAACCACCACGAACAATTTAAAAATCAGACATTCTAAGTGCGATCTAGAACCACACCCACTTCGGTCAACTTTACAGCCACAAATCACTAACAATCGATGATAATCAAATTAATTGAACACACACAATCATTTAATCGTTTATAACTTTCCTTTAAGTTCAATTTCATCCGAAACACACACAAACATTACATTCAATCACCATTACAAGTCGGACCTGCAACTCAATTTTAAAACAACCTCCGATCGATTTCAATCGCATTTGATAAGGGGCTATTGCTCTTAATCATCATCCGAAGCTGTCTACAAGTTTAATTTGATTACAATCATCGTCTGAGCATCATTCGATTGACACGAGTGCCGCGACCTGTTCTTCATCGGGTTCATCATCGAATCGACTTCAAAACAGGTAATTAAAACTACCAACATACTCGATTCTAGACTAGGAATGAAAGCCCCATCATTAATTTGGCTATTAACATTGTTTTGATGCTCAATTGAAGCGAAATTGTTTCTAGGGTTCATACGGTTTAGAATTTGGGGATTTTGGATTCGGGATTGGTTAGCAGGTAATTGAACACACCTATTAACTCGATTTTGGATGGGGATTAAAAGCCCTATGAATTTGAACATTAACATCATCGAATTGGGGTTCAATTTGGATTGATTCGATCTAGGGCTTTTATGTGAAATTGGGGTTGATTGAAACTAAGTTTTTAAAACCAATTGGAACCAATCTTAACTGCGGCTGAGGCCTTTAGTTCAGTGGTATGTGTGAGAGTTGGTGAGTTTGAGGTCACGGGTTCGAACCCGAGCCCCTGCCATATTTTTTTAAGCCCTATTTAACCTTTTAAAAGTTTTGTAAAAATTACCAAAAATTATAAAAACAACTTCTATAAACTCCTTTTATTTTAAAAGTACCCAATTAATTTTCTGTAATTTTCTTTAAGTTTAAACCTTTATAAAATTATATAACAAAGACATGTGGTTAACTATTTTTATGAATTTCTTTTAAATAAATAGTAAAATTATGATTAACCATAAAACTTCTTATATGAAAGTACCCACTCAATTTCCTGTAAATTAATTTGTTAAAAACCTTAACAATTTATATTTATAATATTAACAAACATTATAAATAGTTCATTTTGTTTAAAAATAAGCTTTAAATAGTTGATTTAGTTCCGTATTTTACAGCCAACTTACGGAGGCCATAACTTTTTCATAACAGGTTCAAATCAGTTAAATCTTATATCCATGACGAAGTTCGTCGAAAGACGAATCTGTTGATATATAAAACATCGAAAAACTCATTCGTTTAGACCTCCAAACAGTCGTTTTCGTAACAGCTAGCAGTTCTGCGCAGCTGTAAAGATCCACATTTTTCTCATACTTCGGTAATCCAAATCAGAAACTTTTCTAAATGAGAGTTGTTCAGAAATCACTAATCTAGTAAACTGGATATTTTCAGAATTTTTAAACGTCGTTTAATATTTTTAACGAGTGCGAAAAGACAGAGGCAGAACTGGAATTTTTCAAACTATAATTTGCGTTACGTTATCGTAGGTTCTCACGGCGTTAACCGAGCCTAGACTTTGTTTCTGATTATTGTCATTCGTGTATAAGGTACGGATTCCGACCTTCCCTCTCGTAGCATGAATACCTCTCGTTTCATGATCTTTACTTTGAAATTCTAACTTGACTGCGTGATTATTAAACTCTTTGAGATTATTGATTATTGATCATAAGTATTGATTGTTCACATGCGATAGGATTTAATTGCTTGTACTCATTGTCGCATGTCCTTGAATTGCTGGATTATTAGTTATGACTAATGACATTGATTAAAGATTATGAACCTTAGTGCAAATTATTGTTTTCTTTGAATTGATTGTATTGTATTATTGACCTCCGTACCCGAGCACATCCACCTATGGGGACATAGGGCGTCATTGTGGCACAAGTGACGTGCTCTATCTGTGGCAGAGCGATTAGACCACAGCGTCTCTACATTATTATTACGTGCTAAGTTGTTGCACATATTGATTAGTGTTAAAGGAGGCGTATGGATCGATCTTAGGATATCATTGTTATTGTTTATTGGTGAGATGGTTAGGTGTGTGTGCCCACAATCCTATCTCACATATTGGTGCATTAGAATTGCAGCTAATGTACACATTGTTAATTGTTATTATTATTGGCTCATATGGGTATTCCTTTTAGATGATCATTATCATTTGATTTTCAACTTGATCATTTCATTGTTATCATTATTGATCATTGTATTGCTATTGTTTATTTCCGTTACTGAGCATTCTTTGGCTCAGCCGTATTTTCTTTTGTTGTTTTCTCTTATTTTTATAGCAGGTACTCAAGGGGCTCAGGGGAACGAGTGAAGAGTGTTAACTCAAGAAGTTAGGATGAGAACATTTGGATTAATAAGATTTAATAGTATTCTGATTTTAAGACTTTATTTAAATTATTTGGACCTATGTAAGGATTTGAGTGTTTCTTAGTACTTTAATTCTATCATTCATGAAACTCTGATTACTGTTTATGTGACATGTCAACCTTACCGGGTTGGGGTGTTACACGTTTTGTGTTGTATTGCTTTAATACAACAATCTATGTATTATTTTGTTTCGTTTTAACAACGAAGACGTTGTGTGTTGTTTTAACTCAAATATTTGTGTTTTCAAACGTGTTGTTTTATGACAAAACAACATGAATTATGTTCATTTACTGCACAATCTAGCACTTCAAAAAATTCGACACAATCCAACACTTAAAATAATTCAGCACAATCCAGCACGTTAAAAAATACAGCACAATCTAGCATATCAAAAAATCTAGTACATTACATTCGAATTTGTGTTGCATTTTGATAAAATATAAAAAAAAACTAATGAGTATGTTTTAGGACCATAATGCCCTTTAACCCTAATTTGAAGAGTGCCACATGTAATCATCTTGTTCTTTCTTAACATACTTAGACAAAACTTATTTTTAGTTGAACCTCTACCATTTAAAATATATTTTTAGCTGCGATGTTTTCGTAGAAACATTATTCCTTGTGTGAATTTTCAATATCTGCTACAATAATTATTGAATATAACCTGTTTATATGATTTTCTGGTAGATCAAAAAGTCAATGTGTATGCACCTATTTAATTATTATACAGTACACAAGTCAAGATGCATGATAATGTCAATATTATAAATGGATATGTGTGATTGAAGAGTGTCATGATATTTAACAATCGAAAATTCATAAAAACAAGACAAAGGGACTAAATATAAAACCTCTAAAAATAGTGGTGGTCAATACTCAAAAACAAAATCCTTTCCTATTCCTTCATTTAGTAAATTAATATTATGTAATGTAATAATGTAATTATGTAATAATATTATGTAATTTTCACACACACAAGTTTTTTATAATAAACTTCACACCAAAATGACTATAGCTTCGTTTAAAATTAATAATGAAACTTATAATTCCTTTCTGATTTTATCACAAGACCCGCTTATAGTGTGATTCACATGTAATAGTCTTTACATCTAGGGCCGTAAATGAAATAAACGTTCAGCGAACAGTTCGTGAACTGTTCGATCGAAACTTTGTTTATGTTCGTAACGAACACGAACAAGAAATTCCGTTCGTTTAGTTAAACGAACGAACACGAACAGAGGTCACATTCGTTCATTTTATATTCGTGGACGTTCGATAATGTGTTCATTAACGTTCGTTTGTGTTTGTTCATTTAAAAGTTATGTTTGAGATAACTACGCTACATACTTATTTATATTTGATGGATATTATATAATGTTTGTGATTTTAAATATAAAATCAATATATGATGGTTTGTCTTTGTTTGTTTTAAAAATTTTCGTTTGTGTTAATTAACGTTCATGAATATTTGTGTGTGTTCGCTTGCCTTCGTTTGCGTTCGTTTATGTTCTTGAACAGTTCACGAACACGAACAAGAATTCTTGTTTGGTAAGCGTTCGTAAACAGTTAATGAACAAGTTCTTTTCTTAATGGACGAACACAAACAAACGCAAACAAGACCCTGTTCGTGTTCGTTCGGTTCGTTTACAGCCATACTTAGATCAGTGATTTGTTCGAACCTGATGTCGATTTTAAACAATAGTTATTTTATCAACGTATAAGTTGAATTTCTATTTGAATATTATCACACGAGAACACAAAATAAGTGTGTGTTCTTTAACTTGTTGATTTTGACTTTGTTTTTTCAAATCCTTCAATCAGATGTAGAACGTGAGGCAGCAACACAAATGTTAATTCGAATCTATGAATTGAATCGACATTTTTGAAACTGAGCTTCAATTTTCATGCGAATCGGTTTGTTGATATTGAACATTAGCAATAAAATTGCTTGAATAATATAAATTTTCTTTCAAATCAAGGTCCACAACAATGAATGCTTGAATAATATCAATTGCATCTCATGCTAATCGATTAGTGAGAGGAGTTGAGATGACATGTAATGAATCAAAGGTGCAAAGTAAGATAAATGCACTAAATTAAAGTGTCATCCAAGAGCCCAAATGTGTTTCATGGTTCCCTATGATAATCTATAAGAGCCCAAATACCTTACTTGATACAGTCTATTTTGGCAGCCAGCACGTCCTCAGACGCCCGCCACTCACAGTTTTAAAACGCATTTAATAAGAAAGGTTTCCGGTCCCTTATAAGTAAGCATTTGTTCCCCTTCCTAACTAATATGGGATATGACACCTTCCCCGCTAGGAGACTAGCGTCCTCGCTAGCACACGAGTCAAGCCCCCGCTCTAATATCAATATATCATTTGTAACATCCCAACCACCGTACCAAATTATCTTTTGACAACAAGCACGCCCTCAAACGCCCGTCCCTCGGATTTTAATACTTGTCTGGGAAGCTATCCGATCCCTTATAAGAAAACATTTATTCCCCTTCTCAACTAATGTAGGATGGAATATGTGCCATTCAATTTAGGTCTTTTTTTATGTTTAAAATACAAGAGTATTATTCTCGTTAAAAGATTAAAAAAAACACTCGATTTTATAGTATAAAGTTTTTCTATAAAATTTCTGACGTATAAGAAAGTTAGGGTCATTTAATAAATTGTGGGTTACGTTAATATCTCCATGTGAGGTGACATGCCTACAACTCTCCATTTTCAAGATTAATGCCTAATATTTCTTCATATGCATTCTAATGTTGGATCTTTTTTAGCCTAAACCCTATACATCGGGATGGTAGAATGCAAATAGTATGATAGTCCTCATACTGTAGCGGGCTCCTTGATCACCGTACTCTATGACGCGTTTAATTGGATGACATTCAATAGAATTGAAATTTAAATTCCACTATAGTTCCCTTAAAAAGAAAGAATTTAATATTTCTTTCAAAAATTATAAATGAATTAAACTAAAGGAATTGAAATCTCTCTCTTAACACCACCGTCATTGGCACCACCATACCGTATCTGTTCATGCTATCACTGCTTGTGATTGCCACCACCAGTAACGCTGCTATTGGCACTTCTTTGACAATTAACAAACCAAACATGCGTTTTTTATCAATCAAATACACCACCACTTCTGATTCCTATAAATAGCTTGAATTCGATATCCAATTTCTTTGAATTCCAACTCTCTTTGATAGATTTTAGTTCTTCAACAAAATTATGAACCAAACATCCCCTTAGCGTACACTACTATTGTCTATCAAAAAAGAAAGCACCCGTTTGAAGTGTGATTTGATCTTGCAACAATCATAAACGAAATCACAAGCCTTCAATTAGTACACCTAGGACACCATGTGAGTACAGTGTAAATCCATACATTGTTCACTGCCTATATTAGTCGACCCCCTCCTATGCGTTCATGTGTGAGGTTGTGTGATACCATTGTTTTTTCATTAACATCTATTTCCATTGTGTAAGAAATCCAACATAATCCTTTTAAAGATTTTTCAATTATGCGATTTCGTTCTTGAATATTATATGGGTGTGATAGTTTTACTTCTCTCTTTTTGGCGACTTTTGCTTCTGTTGTATCTCAATTCTTGAACGATTCCATAATTCCTTCTGTCAATGAACTTTTTCGTGTAACACGTTACCTATAAACTTATGTAACCTATAAATGTCATACTAACAACGACACCAGATACATCACAGCTTGCGCTAATAAGTGGCCTTCAAAAGTTTATAATTGAAAGCAGAATAAAATAGGTTTTAAACTTGAGATATCTAAGAGGAATGAGTTCTTTGTCACAAAAATTTTTAGTCTCCTCAACCACCAGCTCAATATAGCACTCTAGACTACCAAATATGGTCATCTCATCATGTCATATCATTGAAGGTAGGGACGGTGTTCCCGAAAGTACTGTCATGCCATATTAGTATATTACCAAACGGTCCTGCAACTCCTTTCTTCCTTCCTTGTCTTCATCGTCACGCAGGGACACCACCAATGGGGCTACATTTTACGGTCTAGTGTTCCACCACAACACTGTTCTTCCATCTCATCCCTTCCAAGGGGTGTGGCTGAGGACACCAGATGACCTCATTAGTTCGATTTAGTCGTAAGGGATCTTGTGGTGGATCCCATGGAGGTTTTGGTGGTGAATCCAATGGCAGTAATCGAGGTGATCCACAAGGAAGCTATAACGAATGAGTAGTTGACTCTCTGGTCCTAATTCTAATAAGTGGAGTGCTACCGTTACCATAAGTTTGGTCATACAAAGTGCGAGCAAGAAACCTTGGCTTGAACGCCAAACAATTTATGTGTGACATCTGTGTATGGTTTGTGTTTTGGTTGTTGATGCTCGTCAGCTACTCTTCTATTATGCTAAGTCTATCAAGTTGTTTTATAAAAACAAAATAAATTTGTAAAATAGTAATAATTTTCAGGATTGTTCTAACTAGATCACTTATAACTTTTTTTTCCAAATCAGGTCACTCATCAAATTTTATCCCAATCGGGTCACCAAAGTTTCATGATTGTTCTAATTAGATTATTCATAAATTGAAAGTATTTTAAAAATTGAAATTTTTTAAAAATTAACAATATCTATAAGGATTTTTAAACCAGTCGGTCGTATGCAACGGTGGTGGGTTGAACGTTTGGGTAGAAGATGCCGGTTCACTTGAACCCGACCGCACCTTCAATTGATAGTTTTGGAGCTTTTGCCTCGGGATTTTGAGAATTTTTTGGTAGAATCTATTTTTTCGTGAATTTGTATAAGATGAGAAGTATTTGAGAATGATATAAAATTTATTCGTTTGAGTTTAGTATTTATATTGTAATTTTTTTAAAATGGCATATAGCCGTTTGGGGTGGGGTGGGGGTGAACTCAAATGGTCAAAAAAGTGACCGTTGACAACAATAATGTGGATGTGGTACGGCGACGCCATGTAGCGTGGCGAGGGTTTTTCACGGCATGGGGGATCGGCGACGCCGGCCCCCGACGTATGCCCACAGCGCATGCGCCCCCACCACCCTAATGTTTAGCCACTAATTTAAATTACCTAGTTTCTTTTTAACCGGTGTTCTTTCATATTCAGTTAGAAAATTGATAAACGAGCATGAACACATTCATTTTCTTAGTAAACGTCATTTGTTATTTAAGTGTTCATTCATTCGTTCGATTAATACTAAATGAACAAACATAACCGGTCCTCATTGATTTACGGTACCGATCTGCTTGCTTTGACTCGTTTGAAACCCTAAAAAAAGAACTAGTATGCAAGTTTCCATCTAAATACATATAAATGATTGTTACCATGAAAATATACATATGAGTGTTGGTTAAGATATCTTGAAATCAATACCTCTTAATCCAACATCACTAATTAACAATATATAAACCAGAATGCATGTATGATGTTATATTTACATAAGTTATCATATTAGACAGCTCTCAGACGATAATCACACATAACCTTAGCAGCAGATAACATACCTTGATTCTTTGTCTATTTATGGTGCATTAATTCCCTTTGTAACCCAGATATTATATACAAATAGTTCACTGCAACATGGAGTTCACATATAGGAGTTCACTGCAACACGGAATCTCAGAATTATATACAAACATAATAGAGGAAATTGATATAACGGAAGTGAAAAAAAGGGAAAAAAGCGTGTAATTTTACCGCAGGATAACAATCTTGTCGTACGATTGTTTGATTGTTTGTGTTCATTACAACCTCACACGATAATTTGGCCTGTTCATCAACAGCAAAAAGTGGTTGTAATATTATCAGAAACAAACATTTCCCAGATGAAATTTTAAGATTCATGATAAATGCATAAAGCAGAAATACATAATTCAATATTCTCTGTAATACGCTATACATGCACGAATCATCAAACTGACCATATTCTTATAAAAAACATGAACATACATATTTGAAATGCTTTAAAAAGTTGATGCCTTCCTAGCATGCAAACAAGGATAAAAAGTTCAGCTGAAAAATACTATAATCATGTCACCAGTATACTAACTTAATGACCCTTGTTAATTCCGTATGCTAGGATAACAAAACGAAACCACGTATAACATGACCGCCTTCAATTTAATTTCAAAACTTCAAGGCCGGAGACAGAATGACAGATGTCAACCAAGCAAAGCAACAAGAGCAAAAAGAATGCACAAGCTTCTATGGAGCAGGTGCGGATCCTTTTCAAGTAACCGAATAGTCCTAAAGATCATTGCAAAT
This sequence comes from Flaveria linearis, assembly GCA_024085815.1. Taxonomy (NCBI): domain Eukaryota; kingdom Viridiplantae; phylum Streptophyta; class Magnoliopsida; order Asterales; family Asteraceae; genus Flaveria; species Flaveria linearis. Next base: position 12,125,342 of record CM044015.1, read on the forward strand.
ACAAGTCGCCTAGGGAGTAATATAAACATAACAGTGTTCTCATTGGTTGGCTGACAACCAAATTCCCGATATCTAATAAAGAAATCCTGGGCTGCACGAGAGATGTAGTTCGCGATGGGCTTAATATGCACTCAGAAACATGTACTAAATAAATATTCAATTTACCTTGGTTTTAAAAAGCGAGAAGCGCACCGAGGCGACAAGGTCTAAAACCGAAGCACAAAAGCAAAGGGCTTTCCGTACGAGAAGCGCTAAGTGTTTATACAATTTTTTAAATATAATCCTATAGGTTTTTAGCATCCCCACCCAAAATATAGCTATAAATCATGTTTATATATGCTTTAATGTATAAATTACATGTATGCATAACTTCTTTAGCAACATTTATAGCACTTTAAAGAAAAAAAAACCCCTGTACAAGAAGCGTGCGCCTCAGAGGGATTTTTTCCCCAAAAAATCGCGCTTTTCTTGCGCTTCTTGTACAGCATGCGCCTTGTGTTATAAAAAACCCCAACCCTCGCCTCAAGAGTCGCCTTGCGCCTGGGCGAGCCTCAGGCGCGCTTTTTAAAACCAAAATTTCTACTACTTAAATTAGTAAATTTCAAGTTTACAAATGCGCCTTGTGTTAACTTTGATTTATTGTATGATGTCTTGCTATCAGTATGGCTTTTGCTATCGAGTCGGGGGTCTCTTTGGAAGCGGTCTCTCTACCTAACAAGATAGAGGAAAGACTCGTCTACACCTACCCTCCCCAGACCCTGCTCTTGAGTGGGATATACTGGGTTTGTTTGTTTGTTTGTTTGTTTGTAAAATGCTTTAACTACTCAAGAGTGAAAAATGCGTTACAAAGAATGCAAACTTGACACAACAAGACCCAAAAACCAACCATTATCTACCAAGAAACTGAATAGAACTGATCTAGACCTTGATTACACATAACTACTGAGTGAAATATTAACAGAAGCCCAAGCCACCCTAATGTTAGGGTATTAAACACGCATAATCAAAAGATAAGACACGAGGATTTAACATGGTTCGGTCAGCGTGACGCCGTGACCTACGTCCACAAGCCGGCATCTATGGTTTGCATTTTATTAAGCTGCTCAAAGAATTACAAGTACAACGATCAGCATTTAGAATACTAGAATCAACAAGAAAACATAACTAATAAAACTTTCCATATTCACAACCGAGTAGCGGCTAGGGCTGGCCCCAAATCAAGCCTCCACACTCAACGCCTAATTACGCGTAACTACTAGAAAGTGAACTTCTTATTAACTTATGAGCTTTGGTTGAGATTATACTCATGATCACATCAGTGGAGCCACATCAGTGGAGCCACATCTCCAAGAGCCAAAGACACTCAAATCCTCACATAGATCAAACACTAAGGCTGCGTTTGGTTGGAAGAATGGAATTGAATGGAATGGAATTGAGAAACTAGTATACTTTTCAAGTAAAATTATGTTTGAGTGGGTAATGAAATGTAAACCTAAGGGAATGTTTCACCTCAAATTCCCTTGGTTGTGGAATTTCAAAATCCTTCCACTTAGAGAGGGAATTTGAAATCCCACAACCAAGGGAATTTGAGGTGAAACATTCCTTGGCTTTTACATTTCATTACTCACTCAAACTTAATTTTACTTGAAAATTATACTAGTTTCTCAATTTCATTCCATTCCATTCCATTCTTCTAACCAAATGCAGCCTAAATACTAAATAGCTAACTACCAATATCACACCGATCTAGAATATAATCAAATAAGATATACTCGCACTGTCAAAAGAGTAATAATAAGTGATTATTAGGTATAATTTGCAATTAAATTACGAACTACAATGATAAATCATTCCACTACAGAATTGCTTATAAAATGATGCAATCATACCGTAATCGGAAGATCGAAGAACAGAACACCTAGGCCACCACGAATCTCCGATATCGTTGTAAACGGAATCGAACCTTTCATCAGATCTCCGATCAGAAATATCGCCTCCGATATCACTTCCGCTCCATTTAGCACAAGCGTCGCGTCAACATACGACGTACCGAACGCCTTCACCGTTCCGTAATCCGAAGTCACAAACCCTAGGTGCTCTCCTCTATACTCCACCGACACATTCATCGACTGATAGTGAAGCGAGTAAACATCGGGATTACGAACCTGAATCCGTACGCCTAACACGATGTCAACGGAGATCGGAGATGAGTACACCTTGAGGCGGTCGAGGCGGAGGTTGACGACTTTGAGGTAGGGGTCGGAGGGCCAGAGGAAGTAGAGAGCGGCGGAGATGAGGAGGAGGGCGACCGTGTACTGGAGGTAAAGGCGGCATAGTCGTCGGAATCTCCGGTGGCCGGAGGAGGAGTAGAAGGGTAAAACGACATAGTATTGGGGCTGTTGTGGAGTGGTAGGGAGAGGTTCGTATGCGTTGGTGGGTGGTGGTGGTGGTGGGTCGGGTCTTCCGGACGTCATGTTTCCAAAAGATGCGATGAAATGGTTTGGAGTGGGTGGTAATTGGTAAAAGAGGTGATTTATAGCTTGGGGTTTTTGTCTTTTTGATGCGTAGTGGGGCGTTGTTTTTACAATCGGACTAGATATCGAACCGAACGACTTGAAGGTTCACATGTAAGACTAGTTCAACTGGATTTTAAAACCCGATGACATTTTAAAGTTATAAGTGTAAAATTATATATATTTATATAGTATAAGGTTACGTTGAAAAGAAACTTAAACTTTTAAGAATGCGTAAAATAAAATATTAACCATTGATCTTGAAGATAGAGAGTTATAGGAATGTCACCACACGTCAAAAACTTAATTTAGGAAATTGACTACAAACACGATCAAACTACATATAAAGTTACAATAGTGCAGCAGTCATAAAGATGCACAAAACAAATGAATTGACAACGTTCATGAATTTTGCACACTTGAAAATATGCAGACCACAAAAGAGTAAAAAAAAAAAAAAGAAAGGGAATAAATAAGCCAACTCATGAATCTGGATCGACTCAGATCCATATTATGCAGACCCAAATTCAGCAAACCACTTCTCATGGCGCTCGATATCAGCAGCAGATACGCTAGGCTGAACCTTTGTGATAGCTTCTTCAAAGTCGCACATGGCGATAGGATCTTTTGAAATATCTTCTTTAGACATGTTCTTGATTTCTTCACGTGTCTTCCCTGCTATTTTACGCCTCATCCCATTTAATGAAGCATCTCGGCATACGTTTGTCAAATCATCACCACTATACCCCTCTGTTCGACGAGCCACCTCATCAATGTCCACGTCAGCAGCTACCTGTTAAACATGGTCAATGTTAGACCTGTGCATACTATGGATATTTCAGATTGTCAGTTCAGTGACTTCACCTCAACAGTTCTTAAATTAATCTTTATTAGCTCTCTTCTACTTTCAAAATTAGGCAGAGGAATATATATTCGCTTTTCCAGACGTCGCCTGTGATAACAATAACCACGAGATCAAGGAATAAACATTAACAAAAATAATTAATTGATTGAGAAAAATGAGGGATACAAAACCTTAAAGCCTCATCAATATCCCATGGGAAATTTGTAGCTGCTAAAACCATCACGATTTTGCGACTTCCATCTTCATTAGTACCTGTGTTGTTTACACCATCTACCTGAACGAGAACTTCAGATTTAACCCTTCTAGAAGACTCATGTTCCCCTGAGGCTCTGCACAAATGAAACTTCTTTAACAAAATGGTCCAAAATGTAATCAAAATTACCACGTACATAAACATGTGTAGGTATAACAGCATACAACTCTTGGTTATAGTTGAATGCTTAAATCAAACATAGATTTGAACCCATTGCAAAAAGTGAGAAGGAAAAAGCTCTAACCCACGGGAAGTACAAAGGGAGTCGATTTCATCAATGAAGATTGTGCTTGGTGCGTATGATCTGGCAAGATCAAACAAGCATCGAACCATGCGTTCACTCTCTCCACGCCATTTGGAAGCCAAACTAGCAGAGGAAACATTAAAAAATGTGGTACCACACTCGGTAGCAACTGCTTTAGCCAGTAGAGTCTTGCCGGTGCCAGGTGGACCAAACATAAGAACACCTTTCCATGGTCTCCTGATTCCCTGTAATTAATATGTATATATATTATACGATTAGATTATTAATAGATTCATGGCAAAGCATGTACGTATATTTAGAAAATTCTAAATTAAGATTTGATTCCTGCCTGAAGAATTGTTATTTTTAACTTTTATCCTGAATAACAAAATTCGTTGAAGCTAATCATAAGTTTAAGCGATACACATCAAATATCTGCTAAAAGGTATCACAACACTGATAGGGTAGATAAAACCTTCAAACGAAGTAAAATACCTGGAAATAATCAGGCATCAATAATGGAAGAACCACAGCTTCCTCTAGTAGTCTTTTGGCTTCACTCAATCCTGCACATCATCAAATCTGACTCCAGGGGCGGCATCTAAGACATCTCTTTCGAGCGTTGCAGCCAAGTCGGCATCAGGGCCTTCATACTGCCCACGTTTTGACTTCCCCTCCTCAGTGTCAACATTCTGATTATTATAAGTGAATGAGCAATAAAAACAGAAATCTTCGTATTAGACTCAATAGGATGTATAATATATATACAATAAGCTAAAGTTTTAAACGTGGTAACATACCCAGATGCAAAATATAAGAATGTTGTAAAACATTTAGACCCAGATGAATGACTATTTTACAAATCTTATTCTCTGCTTGAAAGAACATTATCTATATATGTATCTTGGGAGGCACCATATAAGCTCAAAGTTACATTTGTATATAGTTCTTGGTAACAACATGGTTTATACATAACTTCTCATATAATGGGAAATCACAGATTAAATGTAATTCAAAACATATGAGTTTACACCTGACAGAAACACTATTACGCTTCTCATAAAGATTGGAATCAGACATCTAAAACTACAACAACAACAACCAAACAAAAAAAAAAAACTTTTAACTAGTTGACTTTCCACTTCCACCATATAAAAAAATAAGAAGTGGTAAAGCTGAAAAACAAATCAGAAGTTATCTATCAAGCAAGGCCAACATAAAACATAAGGGCAACTTCAATCATGTAGGTTTGAAGTACAGAAGGAAAGAGGATAACAACAGAAATCTACAGACGAAAAATCAGGTAAACTAACTGATGAAAATGTAAAAAACATATCTTCAACTTTTTGTAATGTAAATGCACAAAGTCATTGTGTTTGGGAAAGTGATTCTATTGATCTATTTAATAATGCTAAAGCAGGTACTGAGAGATATTCAACAAGGATGAGAACAAGTTCCGTAAAAGCCTTTAACTCAGGAGGTACTTATACAAAAGCAGGTATTTGTACAAAAGCAAGAGGTATTTGTACTCTGGCACTAAGATTGATAAATCTCCTATACGAAAGTAACTTATTCAAAAGCAAGAGGTATTTGTACAAACAGTTACATGGGAGAGCACTAACATGATGAAGAACAATCAACAAAATTAACTAAACAAACAAAAGTAGACAGGCAGACAGCTAAACGTACCACGGCCTCATCCTTCCCTGTGGATGGCTTTCCTGAACCAGTTCCTTTTTTCCCAGTAGTTGATGTTTTAGCTCCTGAGTTAACCTTGCTAGAAGCACCAGCCTTCCCTCCACGAGCAGTCGCCCCACCTCTTGTGGTAGACCCTCGAGCCCAAACTCCATCTTGTGTTGCCTTTCTTGAACCCCCCGCACCAGCTCTTACAGATCTTCTATTTGAAGTGTCTCGACTTGGTGGTCTCCACACATCAGGATCATCCATGGGAGGAGCACCAGAAGAAGTTGGATACTCATCCAACGGTTGAAACACAAATGATGACTTCTTTGCAGAAATTGGCGGTGAAGAAGACCTTCTACCCATTAAAGTCTCCTTCAAAGACCCCCTCTCGGCATCTAACTGCTTTACAACCTCAGTCTCCTCTAATAGATTTTTCTTCACATTCGTCCACTTTGCACGAGCCATAGGATCATCCAAAGAGCTTAAATGCCTTCAAAAAGTAAAAAAAAAACAGTTTGCATGCAACCAAGTATCAAATTCATCATGTTTCATAACAAACCACAGCCAAAAAAAAAGGCAAACCCAATGCACAAGGCTCCCACACTGCCACATGAGCCTAACGTACACAGCCGTACTTAGCATTTCTGCAAGAGACTATTTCAGGACTCGAACAAGTCAAAAAACCAAGTAATAAGATAACAAAAACCTAAACTACTCAAAACAGTTATTCAGTATTCACTTCAAATTCAAAACTACATATGTGACCAAAAGCAACAGATCCGATACCGTACCATTCTTAGATCTAGAACTTGTTTTTCCTCAAACAATCTAATCTAACCTAACTGTTTTTCCTTCAAACAATCTAATCTAATCTAATTAATTTTCCTTCAAACAATCTAATCTAATCTAACCTAACTTAACCTAATCTACCAACAGATCTCTGTAAAAATCCGATCAAAATTCCTCTAATTCCGTAAAAAAAAAAAAACAGTCGTCTCCATGACTAAATCACTTCAAACAGATATCGTCGAGCAACTAATACGCACAAATAACATACAATGCAAGGGTTTCTGTACGTAAAACCGTAATTAACAAAAGAGATAAGAAATTACTTGTTGATCTGAGCTATGGCGCCATCGAAGAAGATGACGGAGGTATCATAGAGGCCTTCGAGTGCATATTCTCTGGCCAATTTGAGGTGATCCTGCAATCCGGCAAGCGATGTACTTGCCATGTGTAAATAATTGTGTTAGCACTTCGATAAGTTGATCTTAGGGTTTATTTGTTGAGCTTTAAGTGGTGAATTGGGTGTGTGTGTGTGTGAAGGTGATGACGGAGACTCCGGCGGACGGTGGTCGGAGAAGAGATGACGACGGCGACTTTTGAGTTTTGAACGATGGAGGAGGGGGTTGTGTGTTGTTTTTATTTGGGTTTTGACTATTTTGTCATTCGAGTTGACGGATTGTGGGACGTGCTATGCACGTGCCTGTGTTTTGGTTTGACGTTTAACAACTTGATTTTAAACAAGTTTATTATCGACGCGTTGCTCCGACATCGTACATGGTGTGATGCAGTATAGACTACAATTGACTCGACTTGTTTACGAATTAAATTTATGTCGAAATTATAATAGTTTGAATCTATACCGTTGAATGTAAAACGTATTATATATTTGAGTCGACTATCTTATCAACAAATTTACGTTGAAACGTTTACCGACTTAAACGTAAATAAAAAAACACGTGCATTGACGTTGTATGCGGCGTGATAAAGTATAGATGACGATCGCCCGACTCGTTTCCAAACCAAATTTATCCAAAAATAAGGTAACTCGAATTTATACCCGTAAGATGAAAACGTATTATATTTGATTTGACGCGATTCCAAGCAAAACTTATCAAACATAGACGAACTCAAAACGTATTATATTTGGCTGGATTCATTTCAATAAAATTTACGTCAAAACGTAGATGAATGTCGAATGTAAACCATCTTAGCGCGTGTATAAAATAAGCACGAAACGTTTTATATGACCCGACGCGTTTTTTTAATAAAATTTACATACGTAGACGAACTCGAATTTACACCGACACGTACATAAAAAGACGATATAAGAATTTAGTTTTAAGTAAAGATTGATAGGATAATCCGGAACTTTAGAAACTCAATCGATAAAAGTGACATTTTTATAAGTTTTTAAAGGAGTTGGGGGATGAAACTGTAAATATGTAAAGTTAAGGAGTGGTAAAAGTTGGTGGCAAAAAATCACCTACCTCAACTTTTAAGACGTAGTAATGCGTTCTAAACTCTATTCTTCAAATCGATACCCTCAAAACATCTCGTATATGACTATATAACCCGTCCATAAGTTACACTTCAAGATTTATATTATCATCTTACCACTAATACGTCTCAAAGACATATTTTGAACCTTTTTTTATTGAATTATAAAAAAATTAGATTAGATGTAGGTTCAGATTAAAGACTTTAAATCTAATTTGTGAATATATTTAGCTAACACGTTGGTTTCATGTCAACTTCACGTCTTATCTATAAACTTTTTAAAATGGTATTTTATGTTAAACATAAATAATAAATGAATAATTTATATTACAATTAAAAATTAAAAGACAAAATGTGATTCAAAGTAATTATTTTATAACACGAGTTCGGGTTACGAAACCCACTTGTGGTGCCGCGAGATGAGTGGATGAAGCAAATGTACACCCGATGACTTAGGGTAGTGGGGGCATCATATCATACACATCACGCTGCACCACATACCCATCATCATAATTTGTCACGTCACACTACACACTATACGTCACACTACACCACTATACGTCACACTACACCCACTATACGTCACACTACACCACTATACGTCCACACAAACAACAAACACATGCACGACGAGAAGATATCATGAAAACGAATAAGTATCTGTTGTGAAAAAGGGGTGGCGGCGGTGATGGTGTCGGGTGGCGTCGAGGCACGTTGTGGTCTCACTGCACCTGCACACCCACCGCCCTTATCTTCTTTAAGAGAGCCCCTCACCAATCTCATCATGCCACACCTTCACCTCTTAGTACAACCGCCAACCATAGTACCTGAAATTACCAAACACCTCTTTACCTCCTCACTTCACTTCACATGTTTTACTAACTTTGATGCATAAATCAACACATAACATAACAAACATCCATATAAACCAAAAGACAATCTATCTATTTTAATAAAAGAGTCACTGAAGGTAACACATAACGAAATCACATTCCTCTCATTAAAATTTTCTCACTTCTCTATTTTATTAAATAATTACATTAATTATTATATAATATTATTTAATATTTTTTAAATAAAAATAATTTTTAATAAATAAAAAATAGATCTTTTATATTAATTTTAATTTCTACATAAACAAATTTTTAAAATACCAATTTTTTCAAACATATCAAACTTTTTTAAAAAATTTGAAATATTTTAACTTGGTATTTAAAAAATAAAATTTTTATAACCAAAAAATAATTAAATTTGAGAGTTGTAATAAGAAAATAACTAAAAATGATATTTTTAACACGGTTTGT